>CAKNXH010058006.1:25177-54410 GCA_932178445.1 Andricus quercusramuli | reverse complement strand
TATATATATATATATATATATATATATATATATATATATATATATATGTTTATATGGTTTTGGTTCCTTGGGAATCAAACCGAAGGGCCTATGACAAAGCTATCGAACCAGGGATGGTCCCGAAGGAATAACCCCTAAGCGAAGGCGTTAGAACCGTGCCGAAAGCTGAATGACACCTGGGTGAGGTGTCTCAAACGATGACCTGAGATACCGGGCTACCTCTCAGAGTATCAGCCTTATCCTTGCACGCGGGGCTCTACAAGGATGGACGAACCCTTTCCCTAGCTTCTCGTGGGAACAACAATGACAACACTGAACATAGTTGTATTAAGTGCGTTTCAAAACAATCGAACGTGCAGGGCTCCCGACAATGGGTCGGACAAAAATGTCGACTACCCTAGAGTTGGGGGAGCAAATCAAGACGGAGTCAATGCGATGGACCGGCGGAATCTCAATACTTTTGGGTGGACGGATCGACTTAATGACGACTTGCTAGAGTGCTACGATAGCAGTATGGCCCCCGAGCGAGAAGGTTACATAGCACGACTGAAGGTTCTGTGGTGCGAGAAACACCCAGAGCTCTCGCACTTTTCGCGTCAGCGTCTGCGAAACCATGCCGAACAACTCCGAAAAAGGGGCTATGTAAGCGGAGCGCCTACTCTACCGCTGCCAGAACAAGCCGGCAACAGAGAAAGAGTGGCTACACTGAGACAAACCGCGAGCAGGCCTCCAATAGACCTCTGGACTATCAATTGTGGTGTATATATTGCAGCGAGAACTTTGGCAGATGCAAACCGTAAAACAAAATCAACGGTTGATTATAAGACCAAAAGACGAATACATGAATTCAGCACAAAGATAGGCTGGGCAAGACAGTACGCGTCCCGCATTCAGTGTGTAATTGACTACATAACATCTGGCAGGACTTTCACTGCCAAGGTTCAGAAGTTCGTGCGCGAACTGCGGATCCGTCATCACACAACCAACAAGTCAAAGCTACTGACCATCAGGCAGCATATTGTTGACAAAATACGAGTACCATCTAACGCTAAGAGAAGTCTAAAGCGGAGGGAGAGGTGGGTCAGAGAAAATCAACAGTTTTTGTCTGACCCATCTCGACTCTTCCAAGACCCTCCAGTTACTGTCGACCATCCGCCCAAACCAGAGGAGGTCGAAGCATTTTGGAGAGAAGTCTACGAGGTCCAACATTCACTTCAAGAAGACTCAAAGAATATAAATAGCTTCAAGGAGCTGTGCAATGCCCTCATAACAGCTCATGAGGAATGCCCACCTATCACTACCGAGGAGGTGAAAAACGTATTAAAAGGCATGAACTATTTCGCTCCCGGTCCAGATGGTATCAAGACCTTCTGGTGGAAGAAGTATCCTTCAACCCACCAGCATCTAGCCCGAATTTTCACCTTATATCTAAAGTCGGAAGAGCCTGTTCCGGAGTGGTTGGTGGAACGGCGCACAGTGCTCCTGCCGAAGACGGGCAACTTAGCTGACCCTAAGAATTACAGGCCAATAACATGTCTGAACACACTGTATAAGATTTTTACAGCTATCCTAAATGACAGGATTCTTCGGACAATTGGACCTGTGTGGCGAGAGATGTATGAACAACGCGGCTCAAAGAAAGGCGTAGCAGGATGTCGGGAGAACCTGCTCATCGATACATGTGTTTGTAAAGACGCAGCATCCTATCAGCGATTCCTATCGATGGCCTGGTTTGATTACCGGAAAGCTTTCAATTCAACCTCCCATAGACTTATCATCTGTCTGTTGGAAAGCTTGAAGGTTCATCCACACATCGTGAGGTGTATAGAGAGATTAATGCCGGTTTGGAAAACCAGATTTACCATCTTATCTGGAAAACATCGTGTGATCACTAACAGTGTCACCTTTCAGAGAGGTGTGTTTCAGGGCGACACCATGAGCCCTCTTCTCTTTTGCCTCACATTATTGCCACTGTCTCTCGCACTTTGTCATTCCGAAGTGTACCTCTGTGGCAAACCTGGAGATCGAAAGCATAACGTCACTCATGTATTTGACATGGACGATCTAAAGATCTATGCTAGAAATAAAGAGAAACTTCATAAAACTATAAAAATTGTCAAAGGGTACACTCAAGAGATTGGAATGGAGTTCGGGTTAGAAAAATGCGCCACGGTTAATTTAAAGAAAGGAAAACTTAATGGTATCCCCGAAGACCCTGAGCTCGTCGACAAAAGCGCTATACGACACCTTAGCGCTGGATGGACCTATACATACCTGGGCGTGCCACAGAGCCGCATTCAGGACGTGACATCTATAAAGGATACTCTCCGAAGCAGATGCAAACGTCTCATGCGGTAGATTTGGTCTTCCGAACTGTCGGCTGAGAACAAAGTATCTGCAATGAACATGCTTGCCGTCCCGGTAGTACTCTATTCATTTTGAGTGGTTCCATGGACGAAGGATGAGCTCAGATCCGTCGATGTTGGGTCCCGAAAGGTTATGCACGTGAACAAAAGCATGCACCTTCAGGCTTCTGTTCCGCGACTTTACATCTCACGCCGCCTAGGTGGTCGCGGAATACTGAATCTTGAATGTCTTCACAACAGGATTATTCTGGGTACAGCACATATAGTTGCAAATGGACAAGACCCTCTTCTTAAAATGGTCAGATAACATGATACACTCGGCCTTGACTTGAATACCAGTGGTGAGCAAAATGCATCAAATCTTATCCATCTTGAATACTCACTTCTGAAGGCCCGGATTAAGAAAGCACAGGAGAAAAACTTCCGCTAAGAGCTCCTCGACAAGAGCATGCACGGCATCTTCCACAGAAATGTGGAGGATCAGTCGATGTCGTATGAGCAAACGTATGCTTTCCTTAAATCATCCGGATTGAAGTCGGGCACGGAGGCTTTCATTTTGGCATGTCAAGACGGTGTCATTTCCAGTCTTGCATACCGTCGCCACATTTTGAGCCAAGATATTCCCGATGATAGCTGCAGAGCGTGTCATGAACACCCCGAGCATGTAGGACACATACTATCTAGTTGTCCAGCTCATGCGGGAACAACCTACATCCAAAGGCACAATGCGGCACTGAGAGTGCTTTATTACCATCTCTGTCACTCTTACGGCATTAGCCCAAATACCTCTCCGCTGAACGCCCCTAGAGAAATAGAGTCAATTGTCGAAAATGAGAAGTGCCGCATATATTGGAACTTCATATTCTCGACAATTGTTTCTGTTGCGCACTCGAGGCCTGACATGGTTCTTCTTGACTTCGAGAAATGAACCATGTTCGTTATCGAATTTTCGGCACCAGCGAAAGAAAAACGTCACAGCGAAGGAGAATGAAAAGAAAGAAAGGTATAAAGACCTTATGAGGGAGTTGCGACGGTTATACCCGGAATATTCTGTTAAGCTAATCGTCCTGATCATTGGCGCTCTTGGAGGTGCCAAGGTTTCACTTGTTAATAGCCTGAAAAGCATCCGTGCTTGTCAACAAAATGCTCAGATACTTGCAGGGAGAATGCAGAAGGCGGTCGTCCTTGGGTCGCTCCGTGTCCTCAGGGTGCACGAGACTTTCGCCGGATCATCGTATTGAATTCGCGCAGACTGTAACCACCCATCTCACGGTCGTGAGACGTGGTTACAGCTGAAATTTTACCGCGATTTCGCTGGGAGCGGGTACAATTTTTCAGATTAGCACCCGCTCCCGGCGAAATCCTGCGGTTGTCCTTATGACAAACTTTTAACTATATATATATAGTCTCATATTATTTAAGGGATGAAGATATCAACTAGGGTCTTGGGAAAGTGTTCTTGGTTACTATTTCTAATTTGAAATTTTTTTGGCTGTTCAAGTCGAAGGTAACTGAGACGGGGTTTGTTAAATATACTAGGAGTCGTTTTTTTGATTTGCTAAATATTATTGTAGGAATGAAAATAGCTAACAAAGTCTTGGGAAAGTGTGTACGGTGATCACTTTAAATATCAAATTTTTAACTTTTTGACAGTTTTAGTTGGAGGAAGCTATGACTGGATTCATTAAATGTACTAGGGGTAGTTTTTTGAGGCTGTGTAATATTATTGTAGGTATCGCGATATTGGCTAGAGTCTTAAAAAGATTTTTGGGTGGAACTATTTATAATTTGAATATGTTTTGCCTGCTTTAGTTGTAAGCAACTGAGGCTGGTTCGTTAAATGTACGAAGGGTGGTTTTTGAGGCTGTATTGTATGCTTTTGTTAAAGGCAGTTGAGACTGGACACGTTACATGTACTATAGATGGTTTTTTGGGGGTGTCTAATATTATTGTAGGTATGGGGATATCTACGAGAGTCTTGAGAATGTGTCTGACATGACAAGTTTCAATTTGAAATATTTTGGCTGGTTTACTCGAAGTCAATTAAGATGAGGTTCGTTAAATATACTAGCGGTGTTTTTCTGGGATGTGTTATATTTTAGTGATGAGAATATCAACGAGAGTCTTCTGAGAACGCCGGATGTAACTATCTTTAATTTTTAATTATTTTGGCTGCTTTTGTTGAAGGCAGCTGAATAAGGGTTTTTAAATGTGCTAGGGATGTTCTTTTGAGCCTGTATAATATTATTATTAGTATAGCGATATGGAAAAGAGTCTTGAAAAGGTGTCTCAGGTGACTATATTTAATTTGAAATTTTCTGCCTACTTTATTTGAAGGTAACTGAGACGGGGTTTTTTTAATATACAAGGGTTGGTTTTCTTGGGGTTGTGAAATAATATTTTAGGGTTTAAAATATCTAAGAAAGTCTTGAGACAATGTGTGGGATGATTATTTAGATTTAAAAAGTTTGTTGGCTACTTTAGCCGAAGTCAATTCAGACTGGATTCGCTAAATGTACTAGGGGTAGCTTTGTAAGGCTGTGTAATATCATTGTAGGAATTAGGATATCTGATAGACATGAGAAAGTGCCTGGGGTGACTATATTTAATTTGAAATTATTTTGACTGCTTCAATTAAGTGCAACTGAGACGGTGTTCGTTAAATGTACTAGGGGTGGTTTTTCGAGGCTGTATAATGTAGAAATGGCGATATCTTCCAGACTCTAGGAAAGGTCTCTTAGGTCACTATTTTTAATTTGAAATTTTTTTGACTGCTTCTGTTGAAGCCGGCTGAGACACGATTCGTTAAATGCAGTAGGGGTTGTTTTTTTGAGTCTGTGCAATAATATTGTAGGGATGGGGATGTCTACGAGAGTCTTGGAAAAGTGTGTGGGGTGATTATTTTAAAGTTTGAATTTTTTGGCAGTCTTAAGTCAAAGGCAGCTGAGATGATGTTCGTTCAATGTACTATGTGTGGTTTGTTGGGGCTGTCTAATATATATTGTAGCGATATCGATATCCACTAATGTCGTGGGAAGGTTTCTGTGGTACCTATTATTAGTTTAACATTTTTTGGCTGTTTTTGTAATCCTCGAAAAAATAATTAACTTTTGGCTTACAGTTTTTTCAAATATCTATATTTTTAATCAAGTGTTGATGCTAAATTCATGGCTTGTTTTCGAAACCTTAATGTGTTTGGTCTTAGTAGGCTATAAAGTAGTTCAGAGCTATGGTTTACGTTTTTTTGTACTTACTCCCTCAGGTTTTCTTTGAGGGTTGATTTCGTGAAATAAATGTTAAGTGTTTGGGAAAACACAAAAATAGGCAAAAATTATTATATGATTATGTTTATGATGAGAGCATAATTCATTTTAGGCGTTGTTCACAAAAAATTGATTTTCGCAATTTTGAAAAGCGCAAAAAAGCTCATAATTCTGTTTAATTTCTGCAATTCGCTTAAGTGGAGGTTCTGGCTGGCAGCACCTCCACCCAAAGTTTAGTTTTTTGAGAAAAATATATAAAATATATTGAGCAAAAAATTTACCTATTATTACTCAATAAATTAAAAATTGTTACTTCAGACACCTTTCCAAGGCTCTAGCAGATATCTTAATTCTTACAATAATATTATACAGCATCAAAAAACTAATCTCCCCATATACTAAGACTGCTGAATTAAAAATAAATCAAACCTTATTCTGATGAATTTAAAAGTTTTTAAAAATTTCAAATGAGTGCAAAAGTGTTCAAGGGAATTTTACAGAATTTAAGCGGGTTCTTCAGAATTCAAGATAATTCTACAGAATACAAGAGTCTTTTACATAATTTTAGATAATTTTACGGAGATCAAGAGAGTTCTACTCAATTCAAAATAATTCTACAGATTTCACGAGAATTCTGCTCAACTCAAGAGAATTCTGCCAAACGTAAAAGAATTCTACTGAATTAAAGAGAATTCTACGGACTTCAAGAGAATTATACAGATTTTAAGAGAATGCATAAATAAAGAGAATTCTGCTGTATTCACGATATATTTATACAGAATTCCAAAGAATTATGATTAATTCAAGGGAATTCTGCCCAACTCTAGATAATTCTTTTAAATTCGAAAGAATTTTGCTGATTTCAAGAATATTCTGCTAAATTCGAAAGAAAACAGGATAATTTAACTAAATTCAAGAGAATTCTACCAAACATAGGATAACTCTACTGAATTTAAAAGAATTATACACAATTTAAGAGAATTCTACATAATTGAAGAGAATTCTACTGAATTGACGAGATATTTTTAAAGATGTCTAGAGAATTATAATAAATTCAAGGAGATTCTATTGAATTCAGGAGAATTCTACATTATTCAAAAGAATGCTGTTGATCTCAACAGAATTCTGCCGAACTTTAGAGAATTCTTCTGAATTAAGAGAGTTTTGTCGAACTTAAAAGAATGCTACTGAATGCAAGAGAATTTTACATAATTCAGGAAAATTCTACTGAATTCATGGGAATTACACAAAATTCAAGAGAATTTCACTGAATTCAAAAAAATTCTGCTGAAATCAAAAGAATTCTACAAAGTTAGAGAGAATTTAGCTGATTATAAGACAATTCTGCTGAATTCAAGAGAATTCTGCTTAGTTCTCGAAAATTCTACAAATTTCAAGGGAATTAACAGAATTCGTGAGAATATTGTCGAATTTGGTTGATTTTGGAAAATATTTTTTTTCATTTTTCTATCTCGTTGACGTGTGAAGTTGCACCAGAGAGTCACAACCTACTGGAAAAGCGAACGAAGAAGAAATTATACAAAATTAACTTGTTTATGCACACACTCTTGTCGATGGCACATGGACTGTCGACCTTCTAACGCGTGCTTCTGATTGGTTAATCTTTAATTGTCAATTACTCGGTAATTATTAACTTTATCACAATTTCTTTATGATTATTTTCGACGCCATTTTTTTGTTAGAATTCAAAAATACAAATATGTTTTTTGAGTACTGGGACACCCTGTATATATATAATTTAAAAAAATAGTTAAACAACCACCGCAGGGTTCCACTAAGAGCAACCGCCATCTAAAAAATGTCAATGGCCCCCAGTAGAACTGCGGTAAATCACACCTCTGACCACGTCTCACAACCGTGAGATGGGTGGTCACAGGGCAAGACGAAATCACAACGACAGGCCGGCGAAACCCTCGTGTGTTTCTGCATCCATCTCGCTAGTGCCTTGCCATATTTTTGGCACGCGGGTATGGCTTTAAGGTTACGAACCAGTGATAGTTTCGCACCTCCGAGAGCATCAATCACAAGGACAATCACTCGCACCGAATACTTTGGGTACAGTCGTTGCAGCTCTCTCTCTCTTTAGGTCTTGATACCTCTCCTCCTTTTCCGTCTCCTTTGCAGTGATGTTGTATTCGGACGGAGCCGAGAATTCGATCACGAATATAGTTCGTTTCTCGAAGTCTTGGAGAACAATGTCAGGTCTCGAGTGAGCAACGGGACAGCTGCCCGAAAATCGTAGTTCTAGAATATTTGGCACTTCTCATTTCGGACAATTGACTCTATATCCCTTGGAGCGTTCGGCAGGGCAGGGTCGCGACCAACACCTTAAGAGTGACAAAGATGGTAATAAAGTACTCTTAGGGCCGCATTATGTCTATAGATGTACGTCGTTCCTGCGTGGGTCGGACACCCAGATAGTATGTGTTCTAGGTACTCAGCGTGTGCACGAAACGCTCTGCAGCTATCACTGGGAACTTCTTGACATAAAATGCGGGCACGGTATGCTAAGGTGAAAATGACACCGTCCTGGCATGCAAAAATAACACCCTCTGTACCTGAATTGAGCCCTGATGATTTGAGGAAAGCAAAAGTTTGCTCCTTTGACAAGGTCTGCTTTTCTACATTTCTGTAAAAGTTTCCGTGCATATGCTTGTCGAGTAGCTCTTGGTGAAATTTTCCAACCTCTGCTTTCTTTACTTCGGCTTTTAGACGTGAAGCATCTAGATGGAGTAATGCACTTTCCTCACGTCTGATGTTAAAATTCAGGCCAAGGGTCTCCGCCGCTTGCTCCGCGGCTTTGTAAATATTATATATATATATAAATATTTTTTATTATGTCTTTCCGGAACGTATATGGAATTAATTAATTTATAATTGAATTAAATTAATTATAAAATTGAATTAAAGTTGAATGAATCAATTAATTTAATTAATTTAATTATTTAAATTGGAATTGAATTGAATTAATTATAAAATTGTAAATTTCATGAAATTTTAATTTATTGAATTAATCAACTTTCTCACTGTATACTCACCTCTAATAATTACCTTTCTTTTCATGCCATTTTAGGCTATAATCACAATATTGGGGATTTCAAGAGAAAAAGCAAAAAAATTATTAACTTGACCTCATATTCTTTCTTGATATATAAAAACTTTAAAAAACCTTCAATGTCTAAAAATATTGATCTCAACTTCATGTAAAAACTATATGTATATGAAGGTATTAACCCTTTTATTGTTACTTTGTACTGTTGGGTTTCAATAAAGTATATCAAATCAATATTACAAAATTTATTTTTATTGTGAAATAATTGTAAGTGGAAATTAATTGGGAATAATTGTAAAATTAATTTAACAACATTTATTTTATAAAGAAATATCTTATGATTTTTCAAGGACAAACAATTTTAAAGGTAAGCGTTTGCAGTATTTTAATAACTAATGAACATATTTTCTGGATATTTTTCTTTGATGCTGCCCTGATAGGGTCAAACATGGTACACAAAACCGTCGTGAAATTTCAAATAAAACTGTATTCTGTATAAATCAATTTTGAAAATGAAAAAATATTGGTACCTTTTATAAGTATTCCCAAATTTTATTTGAATATGATACGCAGTGATTTTTATTTAAAGAATTCTTGTAAATAGTTGGTCATTTTAAAATTTTACGATATTCTTGTACCATGTTTGTCCTAAGGGAATAGATTTCAGGAATGAAATCATGAAAATATCTCAGTTAGTGTTTGGTTGATAACAATATTTTTTGCTGACATTTTTGACATATCTGAAATATTGAAAAATTTTGTGAAGTTTTGTCAAGAATCCTATATGAAAATGATATTTATAGAAATTAAAATAAGCAAAAAAAAACAGTTAAGTAATGAATAGTTATTCGAAAATTTCAATTTTCTATGCAAACATATTTTTCGCCTTAAATTATAATTTTGTTGAAATTTTTCTTTCTTCATTCAAAAATTCTAATTTTTCCATTGAAATAGCAATTATTACATTTTTCGTTGAAAATTCAGCTTTTTTGGTTGAAAATTTAACTGTTTAGTTCAAACTCATATTTTTTATTGGAATATTGATTGACATTCAGAAATATTCAAAAATCTTCGAAAATTTTCTTCAGACTCTCAGTAAAATTATATTTATATACCTATAACCTTAAATATAAATAACTTAAAGAATGAATAGTTATTCGAAATTTTCATTTTGCATTAAAAATGATCTTTTGCGTCTAATTATAATTTGGTTCTAATTTTCCTTTTTCCTTGACTGAAAATCGTTTTTACTTGAAAGTTTATTTATTTTCTTGAAAATTAATTTTTTTAAGTTGAATTCAACCGTTTTTTATTTAAAATAATTTTTTTTACATAGCAATTATCACATTTTTCGTTGAGAATTTCCCTTTTTTGCCTGAAAATAAAACTATTTGGTTGAAAATGTTTTTTTTTTCAAGTTTTAATTTGAAATATTTCAAATGTTAGAAAATATTTCGAAATTTTTGTCAAGAATCCTATATGAGAATTATATTTATATAACCTTAAAATGAGCAAAGAAAATTTTTTAAAATAAATAGTTACTTGAAATTTTTTATTTGTATTAAAAATTATTTTTGCCCTAAATTATAACTTGGTTTTCATTCTTTCTTGACTAAAAATCGTTTTTACTTGAAAGTTTATTTATTGTGTTGAAAATTCATTTTTTAAAGTTTAATTCAACGGGTTTTCATTCAAAATAATTTTTTTTTCATTGAAATAGCAATTATCACATATTTCGTTGAAAATTAACCTTTTTGCCTGAAAATTGAACTATTTGGTTGAAAATGTTTATTTTTATTCAAATTTTAATTTGAAATATCTGAAATCTTAGAAAATATTTCGAATTTTTTTTAAGAATCTTAGAAAACTTATTTCTATATTTATTTTTACAATTTTATTTTAATTGTAAAATAATTTCAATTAGAAATTTATTGTAATTAATTGTAAAATAAATTCAACGAAATTTATTTCATAAAGAAATACCCCATGATTTTTAAAAGATAAAACAATTTTGAAGGTATTCTTTGTAGTATTTCAATAACTAATGAACATATTTTTAGAATATTTTGCTTTGATTCTGCCCTTGGGTCAAATATGGTACAAAAACCATCGTAAAATTTTCAGTAAAAACTGTTCTCTGTATACATTTATTTTTAAAATTAAAAATGTTAATACTTTTTATAAATATTCCTAAATTTTATTCAAATATGATACACATTGATTTTTATCTGTAAAATTCTGGTAAATAGTTGATCATTCTTTAAATTTTACTACATTTTTGTAGCATGTTTGATCTTAGAGAATAGATTTCAGGAACTTTCTGCATTTTTTTTTGAGTGTACTTGAATCTGATTTATGTTTAGTATTTCACTAACCGATAAAGATATTTTTATAACTTCACTCCTAAAATCTACTCTCTAAGGTCAAACATGGTGCAAGAATGTCGTAAAATTTAAAGAATGATCAACTATTTACCAGAATCCTTAAAGTAAAAATCAATTAGTATCATATATTTAAATAAAATTTAGGAATATTTATAAAAAATATTGAAATTTTTAAAACAGATGTATACTGAGTACAGTTTTTATTACAAATTTTACGATGGTTTTTGCACCATATTTGACCCTACGGCAGAATCAAGGCAAAATATTCTAAACATATGTTCATTACTTATTAAAATATTACAAAGAATTACCTTCAAAATTGTTTTGTCTTTTTAAAATCATGAGATATTTCTTTATAAAATCAATTTCGTTGAATTTATTTTACAATTAATTACAATTGTTTTACAATTAATTAGAATTATTTTACAATTAATTACAATTATTTTCCAATTGAAATTATTTTACAATTGAAATAAAATTGTAAAATAAATATAAGTTTTCTGATATTCTTAAAAAAAATTCGAAATATTTTCTAAGATTTCAGATATTTCAAATTAAAATTTGAACAGAAAAAAAAATGTCAACCGAATAGTTCAATTTTCAGTCAAAAAGGTTAATTTTCAACGAAACCAAATTATAATTTAAGGCAAAAAATAATTTTTGATACAAGATAAAAAAGTTTAAATAACTTCATTCTTGAGGCTACTTATTTTGAAGGATATAGTTATAAATATAATTTTCCTAAGATTCTAAAGAAAATTTTCAAAGATTTTATAATATTTCTGCATGTCAATCAAAATTTCAACAAAAATATAAGTTTTAACTAAACAGTTGAATTTTCAAAAAAAAAAAAAAAAAAAAAATGAATTTTCAACCATAAAAGCTCAATTTACAACAAGAAATGTAATAATGACTTTTTCAATGAGAATCAATTTTAATTTTTGATTAAAACAGTTAAGAAAAAAGTATAATTTGAACCAAATTATAATATAAGGCAAAAAATAATTTTTAATACAAATAAAAAATTTCAAATAAGTATTTATTTAAAAAAAACTTTTTTGCTCATTTTAAGGTTATGTAAGTATAATTTTTATATAGGATTCTTGACAAAAATTCCGAAATATTTTCTATCATTTCAAATATTTCAAAATATATCTTGAAAAAAAAAAACATTTTCAACCAAATAGTATTTTTTCAGGCAAAAAAGGGCAATTCTCAACGAAAAATGTGATAATTTCTATGTCGAAAAAAAATTATTTGAAATAATAAACGGTTGAATTTAACTTGAAAAAATCAATTTTCAAGAAAACGAATAAACTTTCAAGTAAGAACGATTTTTAGTTAAGAAAAAAAGAAAATTACAACCAAATTATAATTAGACGCAAAATACAATTTTTAATGCAAAATAAAAATTTCGAACAACTATTCTGAATATAAAGCAATATTCCAACAAAAAATATGAGTTTTAACTAAACAGTTGAATTTTCAATAAAAAAAGATGAATTTTCAACGAAAAATGCAATAATTGCTATTTCAGTGGGAAAATTCGAATTTTTAATTAAAAACAGTTGAAATCAAGTTTTAAAGAATGAAATTTCAACCAAATAAATGAATTTTCAAGTCAACAAATTTTTTAACGAAGAAAGAAGAAAAATTTGAAAAATAATTTTTAATACAAAATAAAAAGTTTGTATAACTATTTATCTTTTAACTTTTCTTGCTGATTTTAACGTTATATCAATAGAATTTTCATATAGGATCCTTGAAAAAAGTTTCGAAATATTTTCGAAGATTTCCGATTTTTCAAATTGAACTTTGAACAACAAAAAAAAACAAAACATTTTCAACCGAATAGTTTAATTTCAGGCAAAAAAAAGGTTAATTCTGAGCGAAAAATGTGATAATTACTTATTCAATAAAGAAAAGTATTTAACATAAATAAAAATTCAAATTTTTAATTAAAAACGGTTGAAATCATCTTTCAAAGAATTTAATTTCGACGAAATAGATAAAATTTCAAATCACTAAATTTTTTAATGAAGAAGAAAGAAAAATTTCAACAAAATTATAATTTAAGGGGAAAAATATTTTTGAATAAAAAATAAAAATTTTTTGAATAACTGTTCATTATTTAACTGTCTTTTTTTGCTTATTTTAATTTCTATAAATATTTCAAATATGTCAAATAAAAATTTCAACAAAAAATATTTTTATCAACCAAACACTAACTGAAATATTTTTATAATTTCATTCCTGAAATCTGTTCCCTTACGTCAAACATGGTACAAAAATATCATAAAATTTAAAAAATTACCAACTATTTACAAGAATTCTTTTAATAAAAATCACTGTGTACCATATTCAAATAAAATTTGGGAATACTTGTAAAAAGTATCAATATTTTTCATATTCAAAATTGATTTATACAGAGTACAGTTTTTATTTGAAATTTCACGTCGGTTTTTAGTACCATGTTTGATTCTATCAGGGCAGCAACGAAGAAAAATATTCAGAAAATATGTTCATTAGTTATTAAATACTGCAAAGATTTACCTTTAAAATTGTTTGTCCTTAAAAAATCATGAGATATTTCTTTATTAAATAAATGTTGTTAAATTTATTTTTCAATTATTCGCAATTAATTTCCAATTACAATTATTTAACAATAAAAATAAAATGGTAAAAAAGAAATTTTGTAATGTTCAGATAAATATTTTTAGACATTGAAGGTTTTATAAAGTTTTTGTATGTTAAGAAAGCATATGAGGACAAGTAAAATTTTTTTTGGCTTTTTCTCTTGAAATCCCCAAAATTGTGATTATCGCCTGAAATAACATGAAAAGAAAGGCAATTTTTGAAATAATTCATTATCAGAGGTGAGTATACATTAAAAAAGTACATATTTGAAGTCTTTCCTTCAGGTGTCATTCTTGAAAACAAAAATCAACCTTCGCGTCCGACTCGGACGAGCTCGGCTCGGCCCGAGCCACGCTGCCACGGGTTAGTGCTCGTGCGTTTTCGGCTTTACACGAGGATGGCCGACGCAACGATTTACAGAGCCTTCTCACCGACACGTTACGTTTGCATGTATTTCTCCCAGATGGGAACGTGGTGCGGGCCGAAAAATCCCACGTTCTGGAGCCTCTGGTATAGGTCTCTCCAGTGTTAAGATGTCTAATAACACTTATATCCACAAGCTCAGGGTCCTTGGGAACGCCAGTAATCTTTCCTTTCTTCAGATGAATTTTGGCACACTTGTCCAAACCTAAGTCCATTCCAATCTCTCCTGTGTAGTTCTTGACGATATTTATTGCAGATTGAAGTTGGCTTTTACCAGACGCATAGATCTTTAGGTCATCCATATAAAATACATGAGTGACCTTATGCTCGCGCTTATTATTGTCGCTACAGAGGTATCCAGGAGAATTTCATAGTGCGAGAGATAGAGGCAGAAGTGTGAAGTGTGACGATAATTTCTAGATGAGATAGTAAATCTAGTTTTCCAAAGAGGCATCAATCTCTCTATGCATCTCACTGTGTGGATGTACCTTCAAGCTTTCCAACAGACAGATGATAAGTCTATGAGAGGTTGAATCGAAAGCTTTCCGGTAGTCAATCCTGGCCATTGAGAGGACGATTTCATTTTTGAAGACATTTATTTATTGATTCTTTTGTTTAGTATTAAGATTTCAAAGATGAAGATGCCAAAAAATAAAAACTGAATAATTTTATTAAACAAATTAATCAACTACAGCGGCTTCCAATTTTCAAAATTTTAAAGAATTCCAAACGAAAATAATTGAAAATTGTACTATTTCATGAAATGTGATTAATATGATATTAATTTTATTAATATAATATGTTATAGTGATAAGAACCAAATTTGAATTTCATTTTTGAAGAAATTTATTTAACTATTCTTTTGTTTAGTATTAAGATTTCAAACATGAAGATGCAAAAAAAATAAAAACTGAATAATTTTATTAAACAAATGAATCAACTACAGCGGCTTCCAATTTTCAAAATTTTAAAGAATTCCAAACGAAAAGAATTGAAAATTGTACTATTTCATGAAATGTGATTAATATAATATTAATTTTATTAATATAATATTGATATAATTAATATAATAATATGATATAATGGTAAAAACCAAATTTGAATTTCATTTTTGAAGACATTTATTTATTGATTCGTTTGTTTAGTATTAAGATTTGAAACATGAAAATGTAAAAAAAAAAATTAAAACTGAATAATTTTATTAAATAAATGATTCAACTATAGGGGTTTCCAGTTTTCAAAATTTTAAAGAATTTCAAACGGAAATCATTGAAAGGCCAATTATTTCCAGGCACTTTTCGTTGTCCCACTCCATGTTTTAGAATAAAAAGAATAAATTCGATGCACTCCGAAAAATGCTGTGCGTGCTCCTGTCGAAGTACCTTTTACACCGGACGCGCAACGAACTCTGAATCCCTTTAATGGTTCGTCGATTTACCGACTTTTATCTACACACTAGAAGGATAGTTGAAGAGTATTCAGTAATTTTTTGGAACGGAAATAACGGCTACTCTCTTTGCAATATGACATTTTCCAACGGGGGTCGCTCACGACCCCACATGGTGCTTTATGTTATTATTACATAGCATGGCGCTTTATGGGTTATCAAAAAATTTTCACGCAATTCCTGAATTGCATATTGTTACTCGTTTTTGTTTCAAATTTTTCCTCGTTTTTCTACAACGGCAGTTATTTTATTCCTTTCGGAAACTTTTTTAAAGAAACGAGAAACTTTCAAAAAACCTCGAAAATTATATATAATGCAATGGATCGGATTATTCGTCTGACATCGCGTTATCCAATAAAAAAACAGTAAATCTGTTACAAACTATGTGGATCTTGAGAAGTTAATCTAGGGAATAATTAAAAAAAATATAAGTTTGTTTATCGTTATCAATGCTGCCACCTAGTAAATAGTTTGCAAATCTAATCTGATGTTAGTATTAAGTTAATTATCACTCAGTACGATTTGCAAATTATTTGTCCGTACAAATCCGTAAGTTGCAAAATCGCTTCCCGGTGAAATATGTTCTTTTACAACGTGTTTGAGATCACGCGTACATTTTACCGATTGAATGGAAAAAATTGTCTGAGAACGTTATGAATATTTCGACTTGTGAATGCGAGGCACGCAGCCTACACAACATTGGTTGCAAACAATTGACAGCTTCAATTATGCACGACGGATAATTTTTATCCGCCTCGTGATATCGAATATATTGTGAAACTATCCCAATGAAGTGTTTCGATTAGACGAAAATTCGGTTAGAGTATTTTCAACATTCAAACTTTGTTTCGACTTCTCGCGGCTAGTTTACCTGAAAGTATTGCTAAAAATTATGCTTATATGGTATGCCTGGATTAGTTATAAGAATAAGGTACAGATTGCATTATTAAAATTTGAATAAATATTGAAGGTATTACAAATATGTTTGATCAAAGTGGACCTTCTTTTAAAGACAATTTTTTCGGCTTGCAAATGATTGCAAGCATGATCTCAAATGAAAAAAAGATCCCTATAATAGAAACTATTTTTGTGATAGATTAAGAAATTTCAATCGAGATTTTTGCTATTGGCATTCGATTGCCAATATAGGAAACTTGGTTTCTTTTCATTTTCCGATTATTATGTTTAATTTTCATGATAAAAGTGACTCCTAGAAGTATATATCATTCGAATCAGAATTTCAAGAAACATGCAAATTCTTTGAACGTCAGAAAAGTATTTTTGGCAGATTTTTTGGGAACTTTAAGATTTCGTACATTTCTTTGGTGGCTAAAGAGAAAATTCAGATATGAATCTGAAAAGATTTTCTTGAGAGTGGTGCCAGATGTGAATTACAGTTATCGTAGGCCCTAGAACCTGCCGGGACGAGGTAAAGGGTATGCATTGTAGTGTGTACAATAGCGTTGCGTGCCTAAATGTCTCCTCAATATTTGTCCGCCAGGATCGGTAGATTCTTGCCTTAAATTTAACCGAAAAATGCTGTTCGTTTTCCCATGTATTTTAATCTTTATTTAAACCAATAGTTTTTTCATATGCTTAATTTTTTCAGAAACAATTGATCTACGTTTATACGTTGTTAAAATTCTGAAATAATCATTACAAGCCGAGAAATCAGCCTTCAAATGTAGGGTAACTTTGACCAATCATATTTTTAATATAATAAATATTAATTCAAATTGGACTACAGAGAAACATACTTTATTCCTTTGCTAATCGAGGCATACCACATAAGTCATATTTTTCACAATACTTTCGGAGAAAATGCGGAAATGCGACATGCCTCCAAATACCCATGTACACAGCCCTCTGCAGAGAGACTCTGCATTGACCGGTCATGTGTATGTAGTAGTAGTTCTCTTAATATCCGGATTGGAAGTGGTGGTGAAACGAATCCAACAGGTGGTGCTCCGATCACGTACTCTGGCCTTAGCATTTAATTGCATTAAGAAAAAGCAAAAATAATTAAAAACTAAATGCTGTTTGCAAATAAAGAGAAAAAAATATGCAAAAATAAAAGTAACTGTGACTCATCATTCTAGAAAAATTCATGGAAACATGAAGTTTAATATCAATCCAATTTAATTTTGAGATGCATTTTGAAAACACTGCAGGCTTTATTGAATGCTGAAAAGGACGCTTGAAAAAAAAACTTTCTCCGAGAAAACCCGTATCAAAGGAACGCCGGATCTGACACAGAAAGAGTTGTATAACTTTTCGATTTTTGAATTACAAAACAAATAACAAGTTTAGAGCTATTACTTCGAAAGAACGCTTGGGAAAAAGCATGTGATGGAGCACCTTCCTCAGAAAATTTGAAACATCCAGAAAGAAGTAGCCATTTCTGACAAACCCCTCACGCAGGGTGTCCAGCGTGTGGGAAAAGCAGGAATTGTACGGGAATTTTATTGGTACGGGAGATGTACGGAATTTTTCATTTGAGGCGGACATTTTTTATGTCAGTTGAATTACTTAATTATGTAGACAGAAGTTTTTGTATATTTGTTATTTTCAAATATTGCGCGACATTAAACTCCATATGCATGCCTGTGTGGTCAATAAACAAACTAGAATTCAATGTTTAGAATTGATGAGCAATGTTTCAATCTGTTGAGATGTTCACTACACATAGAATAATAACAAATTTGCAAATGGCCGGACTGTGATAATATGTTGTTTATTCAGACGTTTACAGGATCCTACTTAATTAAGGTGAGTAAGTTCATATTATCTTTCTGTAAAGTACACTGTTAGAAATGTTCGGAAAATTCCGACACAATTAAGATACTAAAGTAACTGAAATTTACGAAATTACGTCAAATGACACCCTCATGGCTAGATAGGTGAGCCAAGTATGTAATTTTTAGTCGTTCTATCTCTCAGTGCTCTCATTTATTGATTTACGACGTAGATCAAGGAACAGATATTTTGTTTGGTTCATTCATTTTAACATAAATTTGCAGTGTATATTTGTATTAAAATATAAATTATAGTAAGACTATATACGGAGGAAGTTTCTTTGCAAATAACTACGTATATATCTATGTTATATAATATACGATACTATTATAACATAAATACATGAGAAGTCGTTTGGATTAACTTCACTCATATTTTCTTACTTTTTATACTGTAACATAATTTTCTGAAACATGTGACTGAAGCTTTATGCAGTTACCGTTGCTTAAATTTCTGTTAATATCTATTTGTAGGTGTGAAATAATAAATGTATTATCTTTTATGCATCACATGCCAACTAAGCTTTCAGAAGTGAAGGATCACACTGCATACGGGCGTAAGTGCCAAAACCCGAATTTTACAGGAGAAACAAAATCTCTTTAACTTTCACGAAATTGATTTCAAACAAAAAAATGCGAAGACGGTTAGAGGTACTGTTAGGCTTTATCGAACCGTGAAACGAACATCCTGAAAGAAGCATTAATCTCCGAATCTCCGAGAAAACATTTGTCAAAGGAACGGCGTGTCCCCAAAAACTCTGATTTTGATACATAGAAAGTTGCATGACTTTTTTATTTTTGAATTGAAAAAAAAACAAGAAAGGACCTTCGAGCTATTGGTTAGCTGTATTGAATCGCGAAAATAGCGCTTTAAAAAATAACTATGTGCTAGAAAGCCCTTGTCAAATATAGGCGCGTCCCAAAAAACTCAAATTTTGACACGTAAAAAGTTGCGTAACTATTTTATTTTTGAATTTAGAAAAAAACAAGAAAGTGATTTCGAGTCATTACTTAGCTCTGTTGAATGGTGAAAAGAACTGGCAAAAAAGATGAAATTACTTGATACAAAAAAAACTAACATGGATTTTGACCCACTTCTAAATCGAACTTAACCATAATCTTCTGTAGAAACATGAGTTAGCTTAAAAAAATTATTTAAGGCCAGTAAAACGCATTTTCGAAATTTTGCACTTGCACCCAAACGAAATGCGGCCCTTCAAGTCATGATAATCGAATAGTCTGGTATTCTTAAATTAAGAAATACTTGATTGGATTTTAAATGTTTCGTTCTCATAAAATGAGTTTAATATAATTTTATAAATTCGAACCTATAAACATGGGTATTAAAATATTTATAATCGCCTACAGACGCTAAAGGCTAAAGACATACAGGCACATTTTATTTTCTAACCAAAAAATTGACCGTGATAAAATACGATTTATTTATAAATTGAATTTCTATTTCGCGATTTAATTATTTATTTTTTATTCAATAATAATTTTATGTTTATTAAAAAAAGGCAACAAAATGTTCTTACAGATTGATTTATGGTTAAATTTATTTTTCATTTGTGAAAATTCTGCTCACGATTACAGTTACGAATTTTGTTATCTTTTTGTGCAGTGAGATATTTTGAAATATTTATTCCGACAAAACCTGTTGTTTCCTACCCAAATTTATCAGGAATAATAGCAAAGCATCCAATTTTTTTATAAGATAAAACTAAAACGGATGTCCTATTGTGTATGATATGATATTTTAATTTTTATATGCTTTTAAATCTTAAAAAATACTGAAAGAATTTTTTCTCTCTTTCTACATAATTTTTTATATAGTACTGACAGGAAATAAAAGTATTTCTATTTTAATTTTAATGAAAAAAAATTATTTTTATTTATGAATAAGATAAGCAGTAATTACTTTACAATGCGCTAAATTTTCTCTCAAAGCAATGTTTCAATAATAAGATTATCCTTATTTTATTTTTGTTTTTGCTTATTTACAGTACTTCTGCTGATGACGAAAAGAAGTACTCGTGGCAAGACATCGTATTTACCAAAATGTGAGGGAAATTTCTCTTGGGTGACACCTCATCCAAAGGACGTTCATTCTGCAATTTGCAAGATATGTAGAACGGAGTTTGTTATTTCTATTATGGGAAGACAAGCCCTCCAAAGCCATAACGAAGGAAAAAGCATAAAGAGCGTCTTAATGCTATTCAAAAATTCTACCCAGTCAGTTTATATCGCTTCCGTTTACATGGGAACAAACGTGCGGATCCGTAATTGAAGAAACACCGTCTGCACCCGAAACACATGGATTCAAAGATGTACCACCAGCTCTATCAACTGCTTCACAAAATGCTACTCTGTCTGGATCGAGAACAGCAATGTCGCTTACTCCCGCGCGAAAAGAGGTAATTGAATCATACCTGACGGCAGAAGATGTCACGACAGTCGAAATAATTTAGTGTTTACCTACCGTAATGTCGCATAACTCTTTAAGGCATGCAGGAAGTACAACTGAAATATTGCCTCTTGTGGAGTTCACTCGTGTCATGGCAGTTTTAAAACAGCAATATACGTAGGCAACCAGATGAGAATTATTATCGTTTTTTTTGTTCACTGCATTATATCTTCCAAGATTCACCTGCTTGTCGACGAGATTATACCAGAATTACGGGTAGCATCGTATATCCATTGAATTTTCTAGCTACAAAATGGCTTGAGAATGTTCCAGTAGTTCAAAGAGCTGGAAGCATGTTGCCAGAGATTGTTAAGTACGTCGAACAAGCACAGAGTAGGCCTAAGAGCCAGCTGCCTAAATGCAAAAGCTTCCAGATCGTTACGGATACTGTTAAGGATGATATGCTGCCAGCTAAATTGGCGTTCTTTGAGAATTTGGCGGAAAATATTACGCCATTTTTGATCTAATTTTAGTCAGACGCCCCTCTTGCTCCTTTTTTATTTACGTCTTTATCTCTCATACTTAGGAATACTATGGCTCGCTTCATAAAAAAGGATGTATTAGATAACGAGAGACTTGATGAAATCAGCTTAATGCATGAAAATAATCTTCTGACAGCTAAGGAAATTGAACTGGGCTACTGTACTGGAAAAGCAATAGCAGGCTGTAAGAATAAGACCAAAAAGGATATTTTCCAATTTCGTCAGGAATGTAGAATTTGTTTTTAGTTTTTCATTTGAAAGCTTATGGAACGATCTCCATTGTAGTATTCAATGAAAAAAAACATCATGTGCTTGAATCCGGATATAATAGAACCGTTGTCTTGAAAATCTCGTTAATTCTAACTTGATGACTGGAAGTATTGCTGATTGCATCCAAAGAGAGTATTCCGACTTTCGCAGTCAGGAATATGTTAAAGAAGAATTGCGATTATATTCACGGGGTGAAGAACGTTTGGATATTTTTTCGACGGATTTATTATGTAAACACTGCACATGGGAAAACTTGAAGAATTTTGTTCAAATGATTCTTATTCTGTCTAACGGCAATGGCTTTTTAGAACAAGGCTTTTCTGTTAATAAGGAAATAACCATAGTAAACAAAAATAAGAGATCATTCATTGCTCAGCTAATAATATTTGATCCCGTAACAGTCAAAGGTGGAATTGAACATCTTGACATATCTAAAAAAGTTATATTCGGTCAAAAAGGCTCACTGTGTGTACAAAGAGGCCCTCGCAAAGGATAGAAAGCTCAAGGAAGCTGATAAAAAAGCAGCAGAAGTAAAGGAAGCCAAACAACGCGAAGTTCAAGCTTTTCAGGCTAAGAAACGTGAACTGGATGAAGAAAGAGAAGTCCTTGTATCAGAAGTAGAAACTAAGAAGAAAGACCTAAAAAGATAGTTGTACACCTTGTACCTAAGTCGATCCAAAGAATTATATTATCAGGGCGTCTACTGTGCGGGAATTTAAGGAAATCCGGGAATCGTCCGGGAATGGAAAAAAAATCCGGGAATTGTCCTTGATTTTATTTTTTATGCAGAAAGCGTATTTCTTTATTCATAATATATCCCATTTTGTGAGTTGTGCGCTTTTGCTTTTCACCTCCTCACTTCTGCCTACATATTTTATAAAATCTTATCCCTACTATTCACATTTATTGAAAATTATTTACAGAAAATCTTACATCTGGATCCTTATTTCTATTTATTACGATAGTGCCATTTGGGACGTGTTAGCGAACGAGCGAGCGATCGAAAGCGAGAGTGCAAGCGAGAAAGAGCGAGAACGTAATCGAATCCTAATCATCTTATGCTATTACATAACCATTACTTACAAATCTTTACGCTTTTAATCTAAGCGTAATCCGTTTCCCTTTCCTTTCACTTTTCATGTACCTCAATTTTGCCATTTTTTCAAATGCATTCTTTCTCATTCGTTCCCCTAGCCTCCTTCAACTCCATCATCCACTCTTCCCTCAATCCATCCTACCCTGGAATCTTTACCACATTCTTTGTCAGCTTCCTTCATCTTCCATTCATCTCCTACATCCTTCCCCTCTAATCTTAGACCCTTTATCACTATGTTTCTATTTCTTTCTTCACTATCTTTCTGTTCTGTTCTTTGTTCTGCTTCTCTCAACCTTTCCTTCTCCTTATTCCCACTATCCGTACCTCCAAACTCCCAGTTTGAGCTTTCTATTTTTTTTATCCTACCTTCCAGCTCCTCTACCTTTTTATTAGTCTCTTTCTGCTTTTCTAGTCTTTGTTCCAACGTCTACATCCTTTTCTCTAGCTTTTCCCTGACTTCTTCCCAATTCCTCATTTCTTTCCTAAGGTGAGCCATTTCCTGCCTAATTTATTTATTTTCTCTCCCCTTTTCTCCTTCTCTGAACATTTTTGGATTTTTCAAGCTTGACTATATCTTCCTTGTCTTCACTGCTTCCTCTCTCCGCTCGCTTCCTTTTGAGGAATGCCTCAATCGATCCTACGCTGTGTTCGCTCTCAATCTCTCCTTTTCTACAGCTTTCCTATACTTCCCCCTTGCCTTGCTGTCTTTGTCAAGTGCATTTCATTTCCTTATAATTTATAATTTTTGAATGTCCCTTTGAGCTAATTGTGCTACTTTTTTCTAAACTTAAAATTAAATTTTTTTTTAATTATTGAAAAATTAGAAAATTTATTTTTAAAATAAATTTTAATATTTTAATCGAGCAAATTGTACATGTCGAAACCTACTATGGATTTGTGTGTATGCTTCTATCGTAAGAGGGACCTTATCTTATATTGATTAGCGGGAAAAAAGCGGACATTGTCAGGGAATTTTAATTTTAGTAGTAGATACTTTTTAGTAGTAAAAATTTAGTAGACACCCTGCTCTACTATTCCAGTTGAATATTCGATCCTCCTATATTTGAAAGTTGGTCTTGCATCCAGTAGTGAGTTCGTGTGTTTACATAAAGTTCTACCCAGTTCTACTGTGCGATCATAATCTACCATAAGGCGATCCTCGTTTATTTGAACTCGAGATGTTTGTTTTCATAAGAACCTTAGTGGAAGTACATGCATGCGTGAGACGGGCATCTGCCTCACCGCCTTTAAACTATTTTAAATGGGCCTTTGTCCCACCACTGCCCTTAAACTAGACCTTAAGCGAGCCCTCTGCTTGTAACGCCTAGGCTCGGGGCGACAGTTCTACTCCGACCGTGTCTTGAAAATCAACTATTGAAACTCTATTCCGCGTGTTCGTTCTACGGAGCCCAAACCCCCGGAATTTAGTGATTAACCAATATTGTTGATTAAGTGATTGGTTTAAGTGGAAAATCATAAGTGATTGTTAATCAATAGATAAATTCTATTGTGAAACCCCCACGCCATCACACATGTATATTTCAGTATCATTTTTTTCAAAGAAGGCTTTTCCTTAGCATTTTTAATATTTTATTCGTATTTTGAAAAATTCATTTTCGATTTAACGTCTTAGTCATAGAAAAAAAATTGATTAGCATTTCGAACTCGAAAGTTCATTGCCTCACTACCCGATTCGGGTAGTGTTTCTAGGTGGATAAATATTACCAGTGTGGGTCCACCACACCCACGACGGGCCAACACCACCAGGCTCTACCAACTCCTATGGTCGATCGCGCAGAAACATAAAAACTAAAAAAACCTGTGTCACCGCTTGATAGCGCTGTATGTCGGTCCCTCCCCGCACCTGACGTCTCTCGTCATAGTTGCGTTAGTCTCCATTCCTCTGTCGTAAATTTTATCGTTGTCGCACTCAGTCGCACTTCCACAATATCCAACCTCACTTACAAAACAAAACAAAACTCCGGCTGACAGCTAGCTCACGCCGGTTTTGAATGTTTTGAAGTATTTTTAAGAATCTAAAATTAAAATGAAGCCGAAATTAATGAAAAGTGATAACCAGAGCAGCGCGGTGCTCGATTACCCATCATCTCAAGAAATCAGTGTACATATACAACAACCCTGTGATTTTTCTAGAAATATCCTAGGCAAAAATACAGATCAAAAAATATATTTTTTTGATTCATGGTATTTCAATTTTTTATTCTAATTGTATGGTAAATATTTATCAAATTAATATTGATTACTATTGAATTGATTGATAATGTGTTAAAGTTAAGAAATTGAATGAATTCTTTCAAGCACATATTTGAAAAAAATATGTAAGACTCATATTTTAAAAATAAACAAACTTTCTATAACGTATTTTCGTTGTTGCGTGTAATTTATTGTAACATTATATTTCACAAAGAAACCAATGCGAAAATCAAATAAAAATATATGAAGAATAATTGTTTTATCTTCATAAATATTTTTATTCGATTTTTGCATTGCTTTCTCTACTTTGATTTAATTTTATTTAATTTTGAATTCAATTATCTGGACGCCATCTTTTATCTTAATGTTCTGTGTCACCGTTGGATGGCGCCCTTGCTTCTTCAAATTTTACCATTGAGTTGGTACAGCCTGAACACCGCGCAGTATTCCCCGAACGGTCGCCCATCCAAGTACTAACCGCGCCCAACGCTGCTTAACTTCAGTGATCTTACGGGAACTGGTGTTTTCAGCGTGGTATTGCCGTTGGCAATAGTCTTAGTCATAGTTCATTTATATTTAAAAATGTTTCGATGACTATTTTCTATGTTGTTTCGTAAATTTAGAAGTATTTTCAATTATTCAAACAGATTCGTGTAAAAAATTGAGAGTTTGGCTATTTTTCAACGAGTAGGCTTCATTTATTATAGAATTGAGTAAGAATATCTTTCCAGTGACTATTTGCTATAATTCTCTGCAAATTTTAAAGAATGAATCGTCATTTAAACAATTTTGATAAACAAATCAAAAGTTCGGCTATTTTTTAAAGAATATCTCAATTCGTTTACGGAATCAAACAGAAATAGTTCTCGAAAAACTCTTTCCTATGTATGATACTTTGAAAATTTACAATAATTATTAATTATTCAAACAATTTTTATCAACATATACACAGCTTAGCTATTTTTCAAGGAATAGGCACAATTTGTTTACGGAGTCAACTAAGTATGTCTTTCCGAAGACTCTTTTTCTATGTTTCTTTACAAATTCTGATTTTCTCAAATTTTGGCTATTTTCAACGAATAGGCTAATTTTGTATAGCATCAACCAAGAATATCTTTCAGATTACTTTTTTCTATGATGCTATTAAAAGTCTTACTGATGACTCTTTTCTATGTTGCTTTGTCAATTTATAAGAATTAATAATAATTGAAACAATTTTCATAACAAAATTCAGAGTTGGCTATTTTGTAACAAATAGGCTACATTTTTTACAGAATTAAGTAAGAATATCATTCCGATGTCTTTTTTGTATGATGCTTTGTAAATTTCCAAGAATTGTTCATTATTTAAACAATTTTCATAAACAAATTATGAGCTTGGCTTTTTTTCAACGAATAGGATAAATTAGTTCAGGGTATCAAGAAAGAATGTAATTCCAATAACTATTTTCTACGATACTTTGCAAATATAAAATAATTATTAATTATTTCAAGAATTTTCATAAAAATATTCGGTTTGGCTATTTTTCAAAGAAAAGGCACAATTTATTCATGAAGTCAACTAAGAATATCTTACCGATGAATCTTTTCTATGTTACTTTGTAAATTTACAATAATTATTAACCATTTAAACAATTTTCATACAAAATTCAGAATTTGGCTATTTTTCAACGAATAGCCTTAATTTTTTTGCAAAATTAACTAAGAATATCTTCCCGATGACTTTTTCTATGATGCTTTGCAAATTTTCAATGATTATTAATTATTTCAACAAATTAAGAGTTCGGCCATTTTTCAATGACTTGGCTCAATTTGTTTATGGGATCACCAAGAATGTATTTCCAATAACTCTTTTCTACGGTACATTGGAAATTTACAATAATTATTAATTATTCAAACAATTTTTATAAACATATTCAGAGTTTGGTTATTTTTAAGGAGTAGGCTCAATTTTAACAGAAATAAATAATATATTTTTGATTACTTTTTTCTATATTGCTCTGCAAATTTACAAGGTTTATTAATTATTTAAACAATTTTCATTGAAAAATTAAGAGTTTGGCGATTTATGAAAAAAATAGGCCCAATTTGATTCCAGAATCAACAAAGAATGTATTTCCAATAACTATTTTCTACGATACTTTGCACATTTACAATAATTATCAATTATTTGAGAGGTTTTCATAAACATAATCAGAGTTTGGGTATTTTTCAAGGAATAGGCTCAATTTGTCTACGGAGGCGCCTAAGAATATCTTCCTGATTACTCTTTTCTATTTTGCTTTATAAATTTACAAGAATTATTAATTATCCAAACAATTTCTAATACAAAATTAAGACTTTGGCTATTTTTCAACGAATAGGCTGAATTTTTCACACAATTATGTAAGAATATCTTTCCGCTTACTTTTTTTATATAATGCTCTGCAAATTTCAAAGAATCAATTATTGTCTGAACAATGTTGATAAACAAATTAAGAGTTTGATCATTTTTCAATGAATAGGCTCACTTTGTTTACGGAATCAATGAAAAATGTTTTTCAAATAACTCTTTCCTATGTATGATGCTTTGAAAATTTACAATACTTATTAATTATTCAGACAATGTTTATCAATATATCCAGAGCTTGACTATTTTTTAAGATTGCTTCACAAATTCAGATTTTGGCTATTTTCAAGGAATAGGCGAATTTTTTTCATAGAATTAACCAAGAATATCTTTCTGATTAATTTGTTCTATGTTGCTATGAAAAGTCTTTCTGATGAATCTTCTCTACGTTGCTTTGTAAATTTGCAAGAATTAATAATGATTTAAACCGTTTTCATTAACAAATTTAGAATTTGGATATGTTTTAACAAATAGGCTACATTTGTTTACAGAATTAACTAAGAATATCATTCCGATGACTTTTTATATGGTGCTCTGCAAATTTCCAAGAATTATTAATTATTTAAACAATTTTCATAAGGAAATCAAGAACTTCGCCGTTTTTCAACGAATAAGATCAATTAGTTTAGTGAATCAAGATTTCTACGATACTTTGCAATTATACAATAATTATTAATTATTTAAATAATATTCATAAACAAATTCATAGTTTAGCTATTTATCAACGAACAGGCTACGATTTCTACAGAATTAACTAAAAATATCTTTCCGATGACTTTTGTCTGTGGTACTTTCTAAATTCTCAAGTTTTATTAATTATATAAACAATTTTATAAACAAGTCGAGATTTTAGCTGTTTTGAAACTAATAGGCTCAATTTGGTTACGGAAGCAAGAAAGTACGTATTTCCAATAAGACTTTCCTACATTACTTTGCACATTCGCAATAATTATTATTTATTTCAACAATTTTCAAAAACATTCAGAGTTTGGGTATTTTTCAAAGAATATACACAATTGGTTTACTGAGTCAACTAACAATGTCTTTCTTATGTCTCTATTCTATGTTAATTTGTCAATTTAAAAGAATGATTAATTATTTAAACAATTTTTATCAGCAAATCGGAGGCAACTAAGAATGTCTTTCCGCTCATCTATGATCTATGTATCTGTCTATCTATCTATCCATCTATCTATCTTTTCTATGTTGTTTTGTGAACTTATACAAAAATTATTAATTATTTAAACAGCTTTCATTAAAAAAAAAACAGAATTTGTTTATT
The DNA here is from genome assembly GCA_932178445.1 of Andricus quercusramuli. NCBI lineage: Eukaryota > Metazoa > Arthropoda > Insecta > Hymenoptera > Cynipidae > Andricus > Andricus quercusramuli. The sequence continues at coordinate 25,823 of CAKNXH010058006.1, read as the reverse complement.
TTTCAACGAACAGGGTGAATTTTTACATAAGTAACTGAGAAAGTCTTTCCGAAGACTTCTTTCTATTATGCTCTTTAAATGTCCAAGATTTATTAATTATTCAAAATATTTTCATGAGCAAATTAAGAGTTTGGCAATTTGTCGAAGAAACCGTCCCGTCAAACCTCTTGCTCGACGTTACTTAGTTAAAACGAGGGTATTCATGCGAAGTAAATAAAGTGGTGGCGCGCGGAGCGCACGTATGAGGCTCTAGTTCCTATATTTGAAAGTAGGTATTTTCCGGCGATCGTAGACGCGTAGACGTTACATTCGAGAGTTACTTAGTTATAAGTAGGCATAAGGCTGGCGTCTCATGTGGGCAGAAAACGTCGGCGTAAAGCAGAAGCTCATGAGAGTGAAAGAGACAAATAGATTTGTTCTTCTTTTTCACTCTTATGAGTATCTGCTTTACGCCGGCGCTTTCTGCCCACACGCGACTGCATCTTAAGGCTTAGTTTTCATTTCAGTTTTCATTTCAATCCAGTTATATCCAGTTTTAGGTTTGGACTCGTAGATTCGAAAGGCGATATCTTTCAGATTACTTTTTTTATGATGCTGAGAAAAGTCTTTCCGATGACTCTTCACTATGTTTTGTAAATTTACAAGA
>CAKNXH010058006.1:6022-25167 GCA_932178445.1 Andricus quercusramuli | reverse complement strand
TCCGGTGATATGTTTCTATAATGCTCTGCAAATTTCAAAGAATTAATCATTATTTAAACAATTTTGATAAACAAATTGAGAGTTTTACCATTTTTCAACGAGTAGGTTCAATTTGTTTACGGAATCAATACAAAATGTTTTACAAATAACTCTTTCCTATGTATGATACTTTAGAGATTTACAATAATTATTAATTATTTACACATGTTTATCAACATAAGCAGAATTTAGCTATTTTTCAAGGAATAGACACAATTTGTTTACGGAGTCAACTAACATTGTCTTTCCGATTACTCTTCACTATGTTTTGTAAATTTACAAGAATTAATAATTATTTAAACAATTTAGATTTAAAAATTTAGAGTTTGGCTATTTTTCAACGAATAGGCTCAATTTTGTACAGAACTAGATAAGAATATGTTTCCGGTGATATGTTTGTATAATGCTCTGCAAATTTCAAAGAATTAATTATTATATAAACAATTTTGATCAACAAATTTAGAGTTTGACCATTTTTCAATGAGTATGCTCAATTTTGTACAGAATTATATAAGAATATCTTTCCGGTGATATGGTTCTATAATGCTCTGCAACTTTCAAAGAATTAATTATTATTTAAACAATTTTGATAAACAAATTTAGAGTTTGACCATTTTTCAACGTGTAGGCGTAATTTTTGTACGGAATCAATAAAAAATGTTTTTCAAATAACTCTTTCCTATATATGATACTTTGGAAATTTACAATCAAAGAATAGGTACAATTTGTTTACCGAGTCAACTACATAAGTTTTTCCGAAGACACTTTTCTATGTTTCTTTAAAAATTCTGATTTTGGCTATTTTCAACGAATAAGCTAAATTCTTTTATAGAATTAACCAAGAATATCTTTCAGATTACTTTTTTTCTATAATGCCATGAAAAGTCTTTATGACGACTCTTTTCTATGTTGCTTTGTAAAGGACCCCGCACACATCCAAGGGAAATATGGTCCCGGTCAAATTGGCTGAAGCTGTGGTATAATGTAGTTTATAATATCCTGATCAAATAAAGTCCTGAGACACTAGGTCCAAAAAACGCCAGTTTTCGAGATAGGAGGGACCAAATGTCACTTTTCATGGACGCGAGAGGAGTTCCACGGACCCTCGAGGACATGGCATAAAATTACATGTCACATGACATGGAATGCCATGACATGACAGATCACATGACATGTAACATGAAACATGAGATGACATGATACATGAGATGACATGATACATGAGATCACATAACGTATGACATGACATGTCACATGGCATGACATATGGCATGACACAAGACGTGACACAAGACACAAGACAAAACACAAGACAAGACACAAGACAAGACACAAGAAAAGACACAAAAAAAGACACAAGACGAGACACAAGACAAGACACAAGACATGACATAAGACATGACACATGACATGTCACTTGACACGCGAGATGGCATGAGATGACATGACATGTTACTTAACACATGGGATGAGATGACATGACATGAAACGACATAGCGTGATATGAAATGCCATGACATGACAGATCGCATGACATGTAACATGATACATGACATGACATGATACATGAGATGACAAAACGTATGACATGACATGACATGTCACATGGCATGACACATGGCATGATACAAGACGTGACACAAGAAATGACACAAGACACAACACAAGGAACAAGACAAGGCACAAAACAAGACACAAGACATGACACATGGCATGTCACTTGACACGCGAGATGGCATGAGATGACATGACATTTTACTTGACACATGAGATGAGATGACATGACATGAAACGACATAGCGTGATATGAAATGCCATGACATGACAGATCGCATGACATGTAACATGATACATGACATGACATGATGCATGAGATGACACATGGCATGATGCATGAGATGACACATGGCATGATACAAGACGTGACACAAGAAATGACACAAGATAAGACACAAGACAAGGCACAAGACAAGACACAAAGACATGACACATGGCATATCACTTGACACACGAGATGGCATGAGATGACATGTTACTTGACATATGAGATGAGATTACATGACATGAAACGACATAGCGTGGCATGAAATTCCATGAGATCACATCACATGACATATGACACATGACATGGCATGGCACATAACACGACATGACATGAGATGCCATGTCATTTCATGTTCCATGTGTTATGTCATGTAATATGCCATATGCCATGTGAGATTTCATGTCATGTGCCATATGGCATGTCATATCATGTCATGTGTCACATGAAATGTCATGTCATGTATCATATGACATGTTATGTCATATGTCATGTATCAGTAGATGAGCAGGCTGCGTTCTGGATCAATTAGTATTAGTGCGTGTCTGTTTGAGGTGGCCTGTGTGCGTGTGTCCGTGTGAGGCTGGCATGGAGGCCGTGTTGCTCCGCTTCTAGAACATTCTCGAGGGATCCTGAAGCTTCTAGAACATTCCATCATGATGACGTCACAGTAATATTGCGCAATTATGCTAGCTAAATTCATACAAACAGCTTCAAGGTTATTTCTTATCTGAAGAATGTTGCGTATATACTTTCAAGGTTATATTTTTCATTGTCCTGGCAATTTCTACTGCGCCATATAATTATTGCCAGAAAAACAAGGATGATTCATCGCTTCCGGTGTACAGATGAAATTTGATACGCAGTTCAAGGTTATTTCTTATCTGAAGAATGTTGCGTAAATACTTTCAAGGTTATATTTTGCATTGTCCTGGCAATTTCTACTGCGCCATATAATTATTGCAAGAAAAACAAGGATGATTCATCGCTTCCGGTGTACAGATGAAATTTGATACGTAGTTCAAGATTATTGCTTATCTGAAGAATGTTGCGTAAATACTTTCAAGGTTATATTTTGCATTGTCCTGGCAATTTCTACTGCGCCATATAGTTATTGCAAGAAAAACAAGGATGATTCATCGCTTCCGGTGAACAGATGAAATTTGATACGCAGAGCTATGCATGGCATTCTGTTTTGTCTATCAATTTGATTTATTGCTTCCTTACAGATATCATATTCAACTAAAAATTCCTGTCTTCATTCAGCGAGCAAATAATCAGTGAGAAGCATTCTTAGGCAGTCTAGAACCTTCTATAACTCAAATTATACTGCGTAATTTCTGAAATAGCATTTTGATAAACAAGTTCAAGGTTATTTCAATGACTCATTACATTTTGCGTTGCAAAAATTATATCCCAAACTTGTTGTATATAATGTAGAAGCTTCCAGAACTATGTTGCATCATATGATGCAATACTTCAAATTATACCACGCAATTTCTGGAACGATTGCGTCATATGATGCAATACTGCAAATTATACTAAGAAACATTCTTAGGCAGTCTAGAACCTTCTATAACTCAAATTATACTGCGTAATTTCTTAAAAATAGCATTTCAGTAAACAAGTTCAAGGTTATTTCAATGACTCATTACATTTTGCGTTGCAAAAATTATATCCCAAACGTGTCGTATATAATGTAGAATCTTCCAGAACTTTTTTGCATCATATGATGCAATATCTGGCAACACTGCGCAAGTCTCCAGAAAATTTGATTGAGGGGGTAAGCGTCTATAAAAGGAGCTATTTCCTCTTGAGCTCCTCAGTCGCAAATAAACCTCCATGCCAACAATTTCAACTAAAGTGATAACAAACTTGTAATTTCCAACATACTCATCTAGTGTTGTGTATTGAAGTGCTTCATTCATATACTGTTCAGTGAACATTTTGATAATATCCCAAAAAATGGATTCATTGGATTGCAAGAATGTTGTCAGGATTTATGATAATGCTTATGACATTTTGCACGAAAATGCAACAGTTCCGGAGATCAAATACTGGAAGCATGAGTGCACCCAGGATATTTGAAGGCTCAATAAAATTTTGCGCCAGGGGAACCAAAATTTATCTTTGGGCGAAGAAAATAAACTACAAGCAACTATTGGCCTACTGACATCCAAGAATAGATTATTCACAAATCTATAGAAGAGTGGAACTGATGTGAACGAGGGTTTGTATAGGAAAGGAGACAGGATCAGATGGCAGGACCTGGAGTCTGCATTTAAGAGTCGAGTGAGAACAGGTTCGGTTGTGAATTTGACCCACAAAGATTTAGATACTTTTCTCGAAGATTCAAAAACAATGATAACTTGTAGATTAAAAAACACTTTGAAAAGTTTCGTGGGGGGTTTAAAAACCAATGTTATCCTAGCTGCAAAATTCAGTGCTATAGAAGAGGGTAAAGAAATTGAAGCGATTAAATTTTTTAATATTAAAAACGAACTTATTTTACAATCAACTGAAATAAATGAATGGTTTGAAAGTAAAGTCAGAGAGCAACTTTTGACTAAAGTAGAGGATTTCCAGCAAACAAAATCTGGATGGAAATTGAAAGAAATTATAAATATAAATGTAAACATAAATAAATATGCACCTTTCACAGTAGGCTCATCAACTTTTGTGAGTTTACCTAAATTTATCAGAGACAAAGAAGCAGTCGTAAATATTGAAAACAATGACGAATATTGTTTTCTATAGTCGGTAATGGCCGCTCTGCATCCTGCGAAAGATAATGTATCTCGCGTCACTTCCTACCACCCATTACAATACAGAACTCAAACATGATAAGATCAAATTTCCCATCACTTTTGAAAATATAAAAAAATTTGAAAAAATAAATGAACTGCGAATAAATGTTTATGGCATAGAACATGAGGAAAATAGGAAAAAAGATGAGATTGTCCCTCTGTATATAAGCAATGAGAAATCGAAATGTCCCACAATTCACTTGTTCATGCTTGAAAATACTGATTTTGATGACAGCGAAAGTAATCCAGTGTATCACTTTGCGTGGATAAAAAATCTATCTCGGCTCATAAAATCACAGTTTACAAAAGAAAATCGTCGCACATGGTTCTGTGATAGGTGCTTGTGTCATTTCAAATTTGAAGAATCTCTATTGAAACACAGAGCTGATTGCGAAAATTTAAATAACTGTAGAGCCATACTCCCAACAGAGAAGGAGGGTGGGAACATATTAAAATTTAAAAATCATATGTACAAGGAAAATGTACCATTTGCTGTGTACGCAGACATTGAATGTTTGCTGGAACCAGTTACAAATTCTCAAATAGATCAAGCGGCGTATCAGAAGCATATCCCCACAAGTGTTGCATATTATACAAAGTGCAGTTTTGATGATTCAACTTCAGAACCTAAAGTTTATCGGGATGAAGACTGTATTCAATGGTTTATAAACGAATTAAAAGATTTAGCAATTAAAGTAAATTCCCGTTTTCAAAATCCAGTACCAATGGAAAAATTAACAACAAAACAAAAACAAGATTTTCTAAATGCTAAAGTATGCCACATTTGCGAACAAGAATTTTAGAAAGATGATGTGAAACATCGTGACCACTGTCACTTCACAGGTAAGTACCGTGGTCCAGCACACGGAAGCTGCAACATCAATTACAAAGATTCTCATGTAATTCCTGTAATTTTCCATAATTTATCTGGCTACGACTCACACTTTTTTATCAAAGAGTTAGCCAAAAGTTTTGAGGGACATGTCTCTTTACTGCCAATTAATAAAGAAAAATACATCTCATTCACAAAAGATGTTCCAGATACTAAAGTCAAACTCAGATTTATCGATTCTTTCCGATTCATGCCAACTAATCTAGAAAAATTGGCCTCATATCTCAACGACAGTGAAAAAACAATTACCAGAAAATTTTGCGATGAAGATTAACAACACGCGTGTAAAGTGTGGGAAACTTTCAATTTGCAAAATTTAGGGCAGTATTCACATTTGTACCTCAAAACCGATGTTCTACTTTTGGCAGACATTTTCGAAAACTTTAGAAAAACTTGTTTTGCAACATATAAATTAGACCCTTTGCACTATTACACAGCACCGGGACTTTCTTTCGATGTAATGCTAAAATACACAGGAATTGAACTACATTTACTAACTGATGCAGAAATGTTACTATTAATTCAGAAAGCAATCAGAGGTGGTGTTTCACAATGCTCAAACAGGTTTGCAAAAGCAAACAATCGATTTATGGGAGATGATTTTAATCCATTCAATCCAGCGTCATACATTTTTTACTTTGACATCAACAATCAGTATGGTAAAGCTATGAGTGAACATTTGCCATATCAAGATTTTGAATGGTTTGAGAATTTTGAGAATAATCCAAATTTTTTCAATGTGCCTGATGATTCACCTGAAGGTTATATTCTTGAAGTGGATCTAGATTACCCAGAAGAGCTACACGATTTGCACAAGGACCTTCCATTATGTCCAGAACACTTTGTGCCTCCTGGTTCAAAATGTAAGATTCCAAAGTTAGTAACCAATTTGCTACCAAAGAAAAATTATGTACTACATTACCGAAATCTAAAAATGTACTTGAAATTAGGCATGAAACTAACGAAAATTCATCGTGTGCTAAAATTCAAACAAAAGGCATGCTTAAAAGACTATATCGATTTAAATACAGAACATAGAAAAAGAGCAACTAACGAATTTGAAAAGAATTTCTATAAATTGATGAACAATTCCGTCTTTGGAAAGACTATGGAAAATGTCAGGAAGCACAAAGATGTTAGGCTTGTAACAAAATGGGAGGGGAGATATGGTGCAAAAGCTCTAATTGCTAAACCAAATTTCCACAGTTGTACCATATTTGACGAGGATATGGTAATCATTGAAATGAATAAAACGAAAATTTTCTTCAATAAGCCCATCTACATTGGATTCACGGTTCTTGATATATCCAAAATTATCACGTACGATTTTCATTATAACTATATTCTACCAAATTTTGGAAATTGTGCAAAATTACTATATACAGACACAGACAGTCTCATCTATCATTTCACTGTTCCCAACTTTTACGACTACATTAAACGGGATATTCATAAATTTGACACTTCAGATTATCCTCCAGATAATGTTTATGGAATTCCTCTAAAGAATAAAAAAGTATTAGGTCTGATCAAGGATGCATGCAACGGCAAAATAATGACTGAATTTGTGGGCTTGAGATCGAAATTATATGCATATAAAGTTTTGGATGAAGATGAAAATAAGAGGGCTAAGGGTATCAAAGGATCAACATTAAAAACCATAAAATTCGACGATTATAAGCAGACTCTCACATCTTGCCAAAATGTGATTAAAACTCAACACCTAATCCGAAGCCGAAAACACGAGGTTCACTCAATCATCCAAGATAAGATTGCTCTCAGCTGGCATGACGATAAAAGAATGCTGCTCTCTGGTACCGCCGACACTCTTCCCTGGGGATATAAACATACAGTCTCTGAACCCATGGAAGTCGATGCATCCAATGTATAAAGTAATGAGTAATATGTAGTATTTGTATGTATATATGCACATATGTAGTATTTGTATATATGTAGTATTTGTATATATCTATGTACATTGTTACTGTACGCTACTGAAAATTGTATATGTATATATGTGTAGAAACAAGCGCTGTGATAAAACATGATGAGCGATGTGGATATATGAGCGGAGGAGTGAGAGAGATAGAGATAGATCGAGGAGAGAGACCTAAGTATATATACTGTATATAGCCTTTGATGTAACAGATATAGTCTGCAGTGAATGGAATGAATGATCTTTATAATATATAATGTAAATTTTATGTGGTATATATAAATTGTATATATGTGAATTAGAAGAAGGAATCGAAAAAAACTGTACAATAATGGTTTGTTTGTGAAATACAAGTTATTTCAAATAAAGAAGAGAAATAATTAATTCAATCTAAATTGGTGTTTTTATTTAATGCAACCTGAAAAATCATTTTCTCAAACTGCTGTCGCTATCGGATGCAACCTGATCCAGCAGACGTAATCTCTCAATGCCGAGGACGATGCCAGCGATGTTCACTGATCCAGCCATTCGCTTATCTACTATTCGCACTTATTATTATGGGGACAAGGAACTCGGAAAAAACAACACACAAGTTTCTTTTCATTTTTGCTTTTTTATTCATTTCCAAAAAAGCCAGTACATTTTACTTAAAAAAATAAGTAGACTATAAATTAAATATGTAGAAAAATATTTTCTTATCTCTACAAATTAAAACTAATCTAACAGAACTGTTTCAAAGACATCCAGTTTTTCAATAAAAGTACATTTTTAATTGCGCAATTAGAGTAATTTTCATACATATGATGCGTACATTTAGTATCATTAATTGCAAACATTTCAGGCAATCCCTGTAGCGAGGGGCATTCCAAATCAAGCATATCAACAATTTCACACGGTATTTCTACAATTTGTTGAAACCAATTCTTTTTTTCCAAACCTTTTACATAAATTTTTGTTGCATCTTTTAAAACACTCTCGAGTATTACAGGTACTAGAGAATAGGGCAAATCACCAGAATTCCAAAGTAATCAATGATGTTTCCGCTCTGCCCAAATGTTTACAGACTTATATTTTGACGGAACGTTGTTCCACTTGCAGGGTGGTTGAAAGAGAAAAGAATATGGCTTCTTGACTGCCTCATCACAGATTGGTAATATAGCCAATTCTTTCAAGACAAATTTACTGACTGGTAACTTGAAGCCCTGCATATCCACCAAGTACTCCATCTTGAATGCAACTAAACTATTTCCATGTGGTTACAGCAGTTTTATACCAACTTTTTAACAACGCCACTTATTGGCTTATACTCAACTATACGATCATGCAAAATTAAGCAATATGCTGACGTTTGAGCGGGAAAATTTTCACTAGTTTGAAATTCCAAACGAACGTCAAGTGGACCGTATTTCAGTGACTCATTTTGCTTAGAGCAGTCAATTACTACTAGAGGTGCATACTGTATAAATTCTCCTCTTGATAGCAATGGTTGCGGTTCTTTACCATAGTAATTAGCTTGAAAGTTTGTGTACATTTCATAGAGAAGAGCGTACTGATTTCGATTAATATCAAGATTCAAATTACTATAAGGATAAGACTGATCATTTAAAAGTAGTTTGACATTAGTCAGATTGCAATGATCAAAGTTGCTAGAACTTCTAGCAGTATTATTTTTCCTGTTTGTTTGAAATCCTAGTATGACAAATCTCGGTTTTTCCAATTGTGTTGAGGTTTTTACTGTCCAAACATGGTTTGAAGTGGTTGGAAGTAGCGGATATTCATACAGTTCCCAAGTTCGAAAACTTATTGGAATAGATGGATCTTTTTCAATATATTTTAGCAACTGAAATTTTCGTGAATCTGACAGTCTAACGCTAGGTAATAACCACTCTATTTTATTAATTTCAATTTTATACTGCTCAATGGGAGCTGTTTGCAAGATGGCATTTGCATCACTTTTTGATCTTGTTAAAATAAGTTCATGCTTAGCATTAACAATGATTTTGTGATAATCTTCAGCAAAACCAAATATCATGTTGAGCGGCATGGCTACATCAAAGTAACCAGTATCGATGGTTAATGATTGATTATTATCATTTATTGCAAGCCAACCAGTATTCTGTATGTAACGTGATTGTCCAGGATTTAGAGATACATAATTTTTCATGAGACTAGTGAGACCGACATGTTTGTTTCGATCAATTTCTATTGCATTGATTTCGTATCTAGCTTCTTTAAACAAATGACAGATGGCATTAGAAACTAAAGCTGTATTTGTCGCTGCGGCTCCATCAGTTCTTGTGATTCTTCCATGCACGTGAAGTGAACTTTTGCTCGGCAGGAGACAGTGGTCCTGATTTTGAACAGCAATCCGTATTTCATCACTGTTGTTGAAGGTTGATGAGGCATAAGGCTGATGTGCATGAATTTCATAGTGTGCAATCGACTCATCAAAGATGATTGGTGCTTGAATATTTAAAATTTCCCCCTCCATGGCAAATAATCAAACGCTGATAGACAAATTCACAGATACAGGTGCAAAAAATCTTGAATCTCCTTATTCTCTTCTTCTTCTTTTGGACTTCAGACCTTGACTTTTTAGAAAGAGGACGCTTTGAGGTGTTAACCCTTTGGCTGCTCTTTGTTGACTGATTAGTTTGTGACATTGTGCTGGTTTATTATAGCCAAAGCCAATCTTCTTGTTGAAAACGATACCCATTATTATTATTAGAGAGACTTGATGTGTAGTCTAATTGTTATAACTTCTCCACGAAAATTAACCAAATGTCTGTCTTGATCAACTATACGGAGCTGTATATGATCTATTGTCTGCACGGCGACTGGGAGGTAAATGACATGAGATGGCACTTCCACTATCTTATATCCAGGTGGCACCACAGGAAAAAATTCATGAATAGTATGTACTTTCTGACCATTAATACATGCACCTGTAGTTATGCTACACTCAATACTCAAAGAATTCACTTTTATGATTGATACTGGTTGATCAGATTCATAAACTTGTTTAGCTTCTAGTCTGCGTGGAGAGAAACCTAGCAATTGACCAATAGAATCTTTAGGTTCAAAATTTATATCGTGACTGCAATAAATTTCACTTTTTAACGTATTATTGTTTGGTTTAATATGAATTTCAATGCCCTTTTTTACTAAAACGTTTTGTAGATAGCGCTTTATGTCACTTATTTCATAACTTCCTGTAGGTATTTCAATTATTTCATTACCAACATAAAATTTATTTTGGCCAATGTCTACATTGGGTATCGAATTGAAGGTTAGAAATTCAACCAGTCCAAGTGCGTAATTTTTATAAGGAGACAACTCAATCGGTGGCAAATAGTGAGTTTCCAGGATTAGGGAAGTTGCCGATAATGTTAGTGTCAATGAATCATCCATGATGACTGTTGGCGTTCAACTGGCTTGAAATTGCAAATATCAACACTTATATAGATTGAACGTACATTTAGATTTTAATTGATTTCATAGAAATTGCAAACATAAATGCCCACACACGAATGTATCGTAATTTTGATATCTCTCCTGATTATACTTTATGCTACCAACACCGAAATACTTGAAGAGATCCGAAGGTGGCCGAAGATTACCGAAGCTGTCGAAATACAATATTTTACCGTCAATCTTTTTATAAGCACACCAATGTGTTCCTGGCCCTCTTTTATCATCAAGATTAACAATAGCACATTCATATATATTTACGTGGTCCACCCTTTGGTAATCCATTTCGCATAAAAACACCTCGAAAATAAGGAATCTTCAAAGATTTTGCAAATTTGAGTAAATCTGCATCAGTTAAGGCTCGATGAGGTAGCTTCACTTTGAGTTTTTTGACTTGCATTTGAGTCGTGCTCCTTGTTTATATGGTTTCAGATGAAGCCCTAATCCTTGCCTATATGGTTTCATGTAAAGACCTTTTCCTAAAGAAATGGCTTCCATCGCTTCATTATGTTGTTTACTCTCTGAAAGTTGCTGTTTTGCCGAATTTGCATCGTTCACAGCTTTAGCTATTCCTGCAGCTCCACCAGCTAGCGCCCCGGCAGCACTGAGACCCGCAAAAATGGGTATGAGAAAGGGTAAAAATCCTCCTACTTTGGCTGGTACAGGTAGAATACGAGGTTTATTCACATTTCTTCTTCCACCAGCCTTCATTACAGCTGCGCGTGCGCCTCTGAGTGCAGATTTAATGACAGTTTGCGCATTATTGCTTGAAATCATGGACTTTTTAGCTGCAGGGACAATTTTTCTCAGTGTAGTGGTAGGTTTTTTATTCTTGAGGCCCATCTCCAATTTTGATTTCATCTTCATTGCGTTTGTTATTGCCCAAGCAGCAGCCTTTTCACCTATGCCTGCGTCCTGAGCCAAGACACGTTTCCAAGCCTTTTTAGCTAGTACACTGTCAGCTGCGTTTCTGGCCTCTATATTTTCTCTATTCTGTGAGTAGGCTATATCGTTCTCTTTGCAAGCTGCATCCAGCGGATTGATTCCTGGATCACCTCGTGCTAATCGTTTGGTTAGTTTAGTACCTGGCCCACAGTACTGGTAACCAGGCAAGTGCAACTCAAACGGTAAATTGTTGATGATTTTGTTGAGCAAACCTCTCCCACGTCTTGCCTGCTTCACGGTTCGTTTACAACTGACTCGTTTGCCTCTGTGAACGATCATATCTATGCAAGGGATAATTTCAGACTGAAGGGCCAACCTATATAACCAAGATATTTATAGGTTTTCTAGTCAGTCTTTATCACGATGCAGTTTGAAGCACAACCTGTGAAACTACCTATCCAGAATTTTGATTCGCTTGTTGAAAAGGAGAATAGAGAAAAACGACATGGACATTTGCTGCCAAACAGTGTACGAGCAATACTTTGTGGACCTTCCAACTGTGGAAAGACAAATGCTTTGCTGGCTCTACTGATACATGCAAATGGACTCAGATTTGAAAATATTTACATCTACTCAAAATTTCTGAAACAGCCAAAGTATGAATTTTTGGAAAAAGTCCTTCAATCTGTAGATGGCGTTGAGTACTATCCTTTCAATGAGCATAAAGAGGTTATAATGCCAAGTGAAGCAAAACCAAATTCAGTCATTGTATTTGATGATGTGGCTTGTGAGAAACAAGATAATATGAGAGCATTTTTTTCCATGGGTAGACACAAGGATGTCGACTGTTTTTACTTAAGCCAGACCTATGCCCATATTCCTAAACATCTTGTACGCGATAATGTTAATTTACTTGTGTTATTTAAACAAGATGAAATGAATCTAAAGCATATTTATGATGATCATGTGAATACTGATATGACTTTTTCACAATTCAAGCATATGTGTTTAGCTTGCTGGAATAATGACAAGTATGGATTCGTTGTAATTGACAAGGATAGGAATCTTAACCAAGGTAGATATAGGAAAGGTTTTGATTGTTTTATAAATCTTGAAAAGTAATATATACATGTGTAGTGATCAGTATAGAAACAGTCGCACCTTAGACGTTGATGTATCAACATGTCTTCACATGAGGAGAATTTTCAAAAGCAAAAAGATATTTGCGTCAAATTGCTAGAGCTAGTGAATCAATTCGACGATAGCATAGGTTAATAAAGTTGGGTAAAGAAACAGTTGAGCGCACATTAAGTGATACTTTTAAGCCCATTGTTAATCCACTAGAGAAAATTGTTGGTGGCCTCAAGAATATGAAAAAAGTTGAACCAATTAAAAAGAGAGAAAAAGATGAAGCAAAGAGTAAAGTAGAAGAAAGTATTGATTATGATGATGATTTGTCATATAAATCAATTTATGATGAAGCAGACGAGACTGAAGATTCCAGTAACTTGGAGCTGTCAGCTCGTAGTGAAGCGGAAAATGCCTCAGAAATACCTACATCTTCATGGATTGATGATGATGCAAACAAGTATCTCATATTGTTGGGCGAAAGAAGTAGAGAACTTGATAATGTGTATGGAGTGAGAAAATTAACTAGAGATAGATTAATGATTGGGGGTTCTCCGATAAGTTTCAGCCAGAATTATATTCATGTGGGTAATTTGAATTTTCCCAAAAGTAAAGGCTTGCTTGAACTTTTATTCAAAAAAGTTCCCGAAGAGCCCTCTATAACTCCCACTGATCTTGAAAATTATAAGCAAATTATCATTGCAACAAACGCGTACAAAAAGAATTATAAGCCAGATGGCAAAATTCGTGACAATAATACCTTTAAATATAAAAATTTTATAAAGAAATTGATTCCCATAGCGAAAAATACAGAGAGACGGAGTAAAAACAGAAAATCATTATCAGGTAAAGGTATGATCCCGCAACACATGATTGCTAGAGAGGGAAGTCAGATGGACTACATTTACTGGGATTACCCTAATGAATTGGTGGATCGATTACGCTTACTGCTAGCGTCTCAAGCAGCTGGAAATCCAAGTCACACAAACGAAATTATATCGATTATTGAAGAGCTGCGAGAAGCTGGATTTATATATTAATGAGTGTTTTGCCAAGATTTTCATCATTTGCAAGATGAGCATCGATGTATTCGGACGTCATTCCAAGCGAGCAGAGAGTACAAGTCGTGGTCCTCCTGGAGTTGGCTTCAAAGTCACATCTGAAGGAGATTATGATATGAATAATAAAAGGCTGTGTAAAGTGGCTGATGCTCAAGAGCAGAATGATGCTGTTAACCTGAATATGGTGCAACATACGATACAGCGTGAACTTCAGACTATCTACGATGTTATAGCTTCCTTGCGAACTGAAGTAGTCAACAATAATATGATGATTGAAAGATTGGAAAATTCCACAGATAAACTTTTCAAAAATGTGAAAATTGATGCTGAATCAATTCAAAAACTGGTGTATCGAAATTCAGAGCTCATTAGTCAAGTAGACACTAAACTGAATGCACTCAAAAATGGACGTTGAGAAGCAGCAGTTGGTGAAGGAGCTGCACAAGCCAGCTAGAAGAAATTACCAACGTCGACATTTTGACATCCGTGGAATTGATGAGACCTGGCAAGCTGATCTTGTTGAAATGCAACCGTACGAGAGAGTAAACAAAGGATACAAGTACATCTTAACTGTAATTGACATATTTTCAAAATTTGCTTGGGCTGTTCCTGTTAAATCCAAGAAGGGTGAAGATGTAGCTGCAGCCATGAAATCTGTACTTGATGAAGGACGCGTACCAAAAAATTTACATGTTGATAGAGGTAAAGAGTTTTACAACTCGCATTTTGAGAATCTTATGAAACGATATAAGATAAATTTGTACTCGACATTTAGTAATTTGAAAGCATCAATTTGCGAGCGATTTAATCGTACCTTGAAAAACAAAATGTGGATGCAATTTAGCTTGCAGGGTAATTATAAGTGGATAGATATTTTGAAAGATTTAATTTTTTCTTACAACGATACCAAACATCAGACTATTAGAATGAAACCAAAGGATGTTGATAAGCAAAATGAGAAAAAATTGTTTTTCAATGTATACAAAAATTTCAGTGTGAAACAAGCAGTTAAGAAAGCTAAATTTAAAGTTGGAGATAGAGTACGTATAAGTAAATTTAAGCATGTTTTTGAAAAAGGCTACACACCGAATTGGACAACTGAAATATTACCATAAGTCATGTTAAGAATACCGAACCAGTGACGTATATGCTTAAAGATTATAATCTTTAAAATCTTTAAAATTATAATCTTGATAATTATCAAGATAAAGTTATTGCAGGTAGTTTTTATGAACAAGAACTTGGCAAAGTTAGACATCCAGACATTTATCTTGTGGAAAAAGTACTGAAAAAGCGGGGAAATGAGCTGTTTGTAAAATGGCGAGGTTTTGACGACTCTCACAATAGTTGGATAGATAAGTCTAGTTTGTAAGTATCTTTGTATTAATATTAAGGTTTTTTCTGAATAAAGTTTTGATTATTCTCAAACATATGTGTCTTTTTACTTACACATCTACCTAACCTTAATCTAGTGAATAAAAAAGACGAATTTCATTTAAGTTACATTTTTTATTCAGATTTTTTCTTACTCTCAACATAGATACAATTTTAATGTATAAAGGTGCCATTCACACATCTGAGTTTTGGTAATTTCTCAATCACTTCTTCACACACATTTCTATTATAGAATGTAATCATTTCAAGAAACATAATTTCAAATTGCATGAGATTAGTGAATACAAGTTTCTTCATTGCCTTATTCTTTAAACTTGTATAATTTTCTTGTATATAAGATTTTACACTTTCCACACAAGGTGATTTCACATTGCGCCAAACACCTTCAGCGACGGTTTCAATGTTGACATCTTTTGTACGTTGAAACGGCATAAGACTGTTCCAGAAGATACCGGTCGATACAAGCACTGACTTCCTGGAGAACAGCAAACGTTGTTTCTTGTAGTACAAACGGATGATATTTTCGAGTATCTTGAATCTGCTCCAAAGCCACTATATAATCTCCAAACGATGTAGTCATGTCTATATGGAATGTTCCACAGTCGATGCATTGTAACTTCTCTTGACCATCAAAGAACAGTGAAATGAGTTTAAAGTAACTTTTTAATAATTTCCAATCTTCAGGATGCAGGGTTACACTTGCACTAGGATGACTGGCTAGCAGTTTCACTGCTGAGGCGAGCTTTCCATCTATTTTAAATTCAGCACCAATGATAATTTGCTTTGTGAATGATGAATTTAGATTGTATGTGGTAGAATGTAGCATTTGATTTCGAGGCGTATAAGACATGTTGATTGCACTGAAGGCTTTCAGACACTGAGTGATGATTGAAAATTGCACATTTTATATATTTTTCTTTACAAATTCGATGGAATTGAAGCGTCCTCCCAAATATACCATTTCAAGGTGTTGATCATCACAGGCTTTCTTCGTTTGCACAAACAGGTCTTCATCCTCTTCAAACAGTTTTGCAATTCTTTGAGGTAGAAATACTGAGAATTTGTTTTCTATGATTACGAGCATTCGCATTCCATATTTTGTTTTATCTTTCTTGATGTCTGTTATTTCGTATCCTTTGTTAACATCTAGGTCTGACAGCTTCTTTGTTGGAAGGAAGTCTTCACTGACTGCGATTTTGTTTAGTTTTACGAAATCCATCTTCACTCTTTAATATTAACTGTATTGAATTTTCTCGTTAAAGTTTGTAAATCAATTCGCACTTGTATCACTTGTTTCAGTTCTCGAATGTTCTGCAGAAATAAGTTTACACGACTTTTCAATTCTTGTTGCTTTTGTTCTTTACAATCTGACATCTTCCCACAAACTGATGAACGAGAAGAGCTGGCCTCCTTTTATAGACGCTTACCCCCTCCACCAAATTTTTGGTTACCCCTCCACAAAATTTATAGAGACTTGCGCAGTGTTGCCAGATATTGCATCATATGATGCAACAAAGTTCTGGAAGATTCTACAATATATACGACACGTTCGGGATATAATTTTTGCAACGCAAAATGTAATGAGTCATTGAAATAACCTTGAAATTGTTTACTAAAATGCTATTTTTAAGAAATTACGCAGTATAATTTGAGTTATAGAAGGTTCTAGACTGCCTAAGAATGTTTCTTAGTATAATTTGCGGTATTGCATCATATGACGCAATCGTTCCAGAAATTGCGTGGTATAATTTGAAGTATTGCATCATATGATGCAACATAGTTCTGGAAGCTTCTACATTATATACAACAAGTTTGGGATATAATTTTTGCAACGCAAAATGTAAAGAGTCATTGAAATAACCTTGAACTTGTTTATCAAAATGCTATTTCAGAAATTACGCAGTATAATTTGAGTTATAGAAGGTTCTAGACTGCCTAAGAATGCTTCTCACTGATTATTTGCTCGCTGAATGAAGACAGGAATTTTTAGTTGAATATGATATCTGTAAGGAAGCAATAAATCAAATTGATAGACAAAACAGGATGCCATGCATAGCTCTGCGTATCAAATTTCATCTGTTCACCGGAAGCGATGAATCATCCTTGTTTTTCTTGCAATAACTATATGGCGCAGTAGAAATTGCCAGGACAATGCAAAATATAACCTTGAAAGTATTTACGCAACATTCTTCAGATAAGCAATAATCTTGAACTACGTATCAAATTTCATCTGTACACCGGAAGCGATGAATCATCCTTGTTTTTCTTGCAATAATTATATGGCGCAGTAGAAATTGCCAGGACAATGCAAAATATAACCTTGAAAGTATATACGCAACATTCTTCAGATAAGAAATAACCTTGAAGCTGTTTGTATGAATTTAGCTGGCACAGTTGCGCAATATTACTGTGACGTCATCATGATGGAATGTTCTAGAAGCTTCAGGATCCCTCGAGAATGTTCTAGAAGCTGAGCAACACGGCCTCCATGCCAGCCTCACACGGACACACGCACACAGGCCACCTCACACAGACACGCACTAATACTAATTGATCCAGAACGCAGCCTGCTCATCTACTCTTGTATCATATTACATGTTATGTCATGTCATGTATCATGTTCTATGTGTCATGTGTGGCATGACACGAGACATGATATGACGCAAAATGGCAAGATATGACATTACAGATGGCACGACATGATATATTACATAGCACATAACACGACATAACATGCAATGTCATTTCATGTGTCATGTGTTTTGGCATGTCATGTAATGTATCATATGTCATTTCATATCTCATGTCATGTAATTTGTCATGGTATGTGTCATGTAATGTCATGTGTCATGTTATGTCCTGTGCATCGTCATGTCATGTATCATGTCATCTCATGTATCATTTGTCAGGGTATATATCATGCCATGTGTCATAATGTCATGTCCTGTCATGTCATGTCATTTTTCATACTATGTGTCATGTCAAGTGTCATATCATGTCATGTGTCATGTCATGCCATATAATCTCATGCGTCATTTGTCATGGTACGTGTCATTTCATATGTCATGTCATTGATCATTTCATGCCATGTGTCATGTCATGTGTCATATGACATGTTATGTGTCATATGACATGTTATGGCATGTGTCATATGCCATTTCATGTTCCATGTGTCATGTGTGGCATGACACGAGACATGCTATGACGCAAAATGGCAAGATATGACATTACACATGGTACGACATGATACATGACATAGCACATAACACGACATAGCATGAAATGTCATTTCATGTGTCATGTGTTTTGGCATGTCATGTAATGTGTCATGTCATGTGTCATTTCATGTCTCATGTCATGTTTCATGCCATGTCATGTCATTTGTCATGGTATGTGTCATGTCATTTGTCATGGTATGTGTCATGTCATGTCATATGTCGTGTTATGTGTCATGTTATGTGCCATGTCATGTCATATGTCGTATCATGTGTCATGTTATGGCATGTGTCATGTTATGGCATGTGCATTGTCATGTCATGTGTCGTGTCATCTCATGTGTCCTTTGTCATGTTATATATCATGTCATGTGTCATAACATGTCATGTCGTGTCATGTCATTTGTCATGCTATGTATCATGTCAAGTGTCATATCATGTCATGTAATGTGTCATGTCATATGTCATGTCATGTGTCATGTCATATGTCATGT
>CAKNXH010058005.1:96022-107635 GCA_932178445.1 Andricus quercusramuli | reverse complement strand
CTTTGGGGCGTAAAGTATAATTCATATTAAATTACATACATGAATGAGGGGGGGGGGGGGCGCCCACCGTAGCAAAGCGGGAAAAAAGCTCGCAACCACTCCCTCCGGCTTGAGCCGTTACGTAATTTAAGTACGGTACCTTAGGGCCTACTTTCATCGCCCTTATGTATAATTATTATGTCCAGTAATAGAGTCATTATTGTGTCATGTCATTATTGAATATGTGACTTTCCTGTGCTGCAAAAATTTGTAGCCTCGCGTAACCATTCATATTATTGATATAGTAATTTTTTTCTGTGTAGAAGCTGATTTCCACTGGGAGCCTAGGATGGTTAAGCTCCTGATAGAGTCTTACAGAGTTACTGTAGAAGACCCAAAAAATAAGAAATGTCTGCAGAAGGAAATTTGGGCGAAAGTCGCTCGCATGGTGAATACGAAACTGAAATGTAACGTTTCTTCAGCTCAATGTGATTCGAAATGGAAAGGCTTAACTAAGACATATAAGAAGCATAGGAAGTTAGTCGAAGATACGGGAGAGTCGCCGCGTTTTTGGGAATATTACAATTTAATGGATGATTTTTTATACGATAAACCTCCCATTAATCCCGTGGCTTTATCCTCAAATTTAAAAGGGTATCGTGAAAGACTCTTGGACTCGCAGCCGACAGGAAGCAAGGCTAAATCTCCGAAACCAGAGCAGCTGAAGGAGAATGATGCAAACTTGAGGAATAATCTGAACGAAAAAGTCGTGGAACGCAAGCAACAACATCTGATTGTGAGAAAGAGAAGGTTTGCTGACAAGATAAGTACATCAGATCAAGATTCTCAGTCAGGTGGAGAAGAAACCGAAGACCATAAATCCACGCGTTATAGAAAGAGATCTTCATTGTCAAAAAGGGCTCTCCTTCTACTTGAGAAGAAACATAAATCTGACAGAGACCTAAAGGAAAGGTTTATCAATGTTTTCGAAGAATACGTCAACATTTATAAAAATTCTCAGGCAAAAGGTATTATTTATTCTTAACTGTTCGTATTATGGCCTTAATGTGATTTTACGAAATAAATACTAGAGTTAAATTTTTTAAACAGTACTCTGTACGCAATGAAAAATATGACTTTACGGGAAAATTATTAAAAATAGGCTGTTTTTTGCTGAGTGGGCACACTTCTTTTTAAAAAGGAATTTTGGCCCCGCATGTACCATATATTACCTTGTGCTATTTATTAAGTATGTATAATCATTGTATTTTCAGGTTGAACCGTGGGTCCAACAGCCATAACGTATCTCAGTATTTCAGCGATGAAGGTTGTGAAATCACATAAAGTTATATATTTTACGGTAACTCTTGAGAGAAATATAAATCTAATCAAGATATGTTTATAGTTAGCGCAGGCATATTACAAAAATATGAGATGGGTTCAAGGAATTTTGTTCTGATTTTAGTTCATTTAGTCTCTGAGTAGAAAAATATATTTTTTCGGCTAATAGATGATAAAGTCCTCCATGATAAAGTCACCTTGGGAAAATTACAAATTCGCGAAAGAAATGCACTTTCTATTGGAACCTATCTTTTTCATAAGATCTTTAAAATGTAGACTGTTTCAAAGATGACTATTTTGAAGATATGAAAAATCCCTTTTGAAATGTTGAGTACATCAGAAAATTGCTTTAAACATCCCAGAAATTTGTTACAGCCGTCCAGAACTTTTAATTTCTCTTAAATTTTTAATTTTCTGACGGTAATTTTCTTTTCAAGACGATTACTTGCTCCGACTAATATGTGGTGGATTTGGATAGTTTTGAACATAAAGATTTCAAAAATTTACAGTTTCAGATGAATCTTAAGGTACTGATCCGATAAGAAAGACTGATAATATTTGGTAATTGAGAGTACTATTTGAATAATAATTGTTAGCATTACTAGCATTATGATGTTCGATCATACGTTTTTCTTTTATATTAAGCAAAGGTATACTTGCTTCGTTGAGTTTAAAGAGAAAATATAAATATTGTTCTTATTAGTGCGTGCCAAATACAGAAGTTTAAACTGATAAATATAAGTATTGTAGCTGTAAAACTAAATACCAAATACTCGATGGTAACAGTGATATTATCTGTATAACATAAATTAGAGCAAGGAATAATAATTGGTAATTGAGAGTACTATTTGATTAATAATTGTTAGCATTACTAGCATTAGGATGTTTGATCATACGTTTTTATTTCATATTAAGCAAAGGTATACTTGCTTCGTTGAGTTTAAAGAGAAAATATAAATATTGTTCTCATTAGTGCGTGCCAAATACAGAAGTTTAAACTGAAAAATATGATCCAAATATTAGCTATTATGACGTTATGAAAAAAAGTTTATTTTTGCTTTCGTATATTCTGTGTGACAGAATAAGAGTATTGTATTTTTCGTTAAAGTACTTAGTTGTAGCTGTTAATAAAAAATACTGTAAGAAATACGCTTCTTCGCAATGTAACACATATTCCACAGATTAAAAAATGTTTTTAATAAAAATCATGTATATACTTTCTTTATTACACTAAAGGCAGTCATTTTATGTGGAAATGACCGCAAGAAATTTTTCTGATACAATAGTTTGAGGTAAGATAATGTAATCTAATTTTTTTAAAGTCGACAGAAAATGTGAAACTCTTTCAAATGATAGTTCCTAAATATCGCTCTAAGGGCACAATTTAAGTTTCCGTGGGCATTAATATGCATACTATTTCTTTGAATTGAATGGACGATAAGGGTGAAGTTGAATATTCAAGAACGTAATCGTGTAATTCATTTTAATCATTTCAATATAATAAAACACACGGCTAACAAATTGCATAAATTATTATACAAGGTTAAAAACACATTGTTGTACACAGACATTTATATGCCGCCCATCTCATTGCATCAATATTGCAGCAATAGCAAGTCGTTTTTCTACAGCAGCAAGGACATTTGGGCCATTCTCTACGTCTACTTCATCGTTGCCAACATCATCTTCTATGTCGTCCTGTACTTCGTCACCTGCTTGATCATCTAAATTGAGACAAATATTGTGAAGAACGCAGCATGCCACAATGATAAGAGGCGCGTATTCAACGTACTGCAGGTATAAATATTTGAGCCTACGAAAGCGACCCTTTAACAGCGCAAATGCTCGTTCAATAACAACACGAGTCCGCGAGTGAATAGTGTTGTAGTTTCGTTGACTTGGCGTGAGGTGTCCGTTGTCTCGAAAAGTAGGCATCAAACGATAGTCGATGGTATAAGCCGAATCTCCTAGAACATGACTTTCTCGTGGACAAAATCGATCTGGATCATCATCTATCGCTCGCTTGATGTCACTCATACTCCACAGACGAGAATCGTGTACGCTGCCACAAACTCCGGCAAATACATCTACAAACTTTCTGTTTGCATCGCACATCCCTTGCAAGAGAACAGAATGATAATGTTTTCGATTAACGTAATTCGCTGCATTAACGTGAGGGGCACTAATTTCAATGTGGCATCCATCGACCACTGCAATAACACCAGGAAATCCAGCAATTGCTGCGAATTCTTCTTCAGCTTGGACCGAATGCTGGCCCTCAGGCCACTTGATATAATTATGAGCCTCATCATTTAGAACTTGGGCAACATTCATCGTGCATCTCCAAGCTGTATCCTTAGCAACGCCGAAACGATCAGCTATTGATCTGAAAGAAAGTGCAGAATTTTATATATTTTTACGTTTTCAATCAGTACATTTCAGACAAAGGCAGAGACACCGCAATTGAATTAAAATGTAATTTTAATTTCTTTTCGGGATAATACTGATCTGTAAGCTTTCTATAGAACAATGTCAAGAGCATCCTCTCGCATATTGAACTAGACAGTTCCTAATGCCGTATAAAATATTTAAATTACTGAATATTATTGCGAGCTTCTTTACCTATACACTTCTTGATTCGAAAATGTCCATAAAGCAATGCTTAATTGTTTCCCTGGACACATTCTCCGTGGTCCAGGATTCCGCTGGTTCAATAGTGGGCCTATATCCTCCAAAATCGATTGAAAAGTCGGACGCGTAAGACGAAAGTGTGACTGGAAATCTGAAAACATTGAAATTATTTAGTATGTACTTTGAAATCAATATCAACAAAATTTTCGGATACAATTTTGGTATCGGACAAAAATTCTTGCTTGACGTTGTATTACGTTGGTGTCAGATGGTATTTTATTTGGTAATTTTTAATTTTTTTACCATTATTTTGCTGATTTCGAATATTCTCAATATCAATAAAAAAAATTTTCCACTAAATTTTCGATAGTAGTTTTCATGCTCTTTACATTAATCATAAGAATTTTTTCAAAAATGAATATTTGGCCTCCAAAATGGAGATCAAAAATAAATTTGGCATTTCTTGTAAATTTTTTTTTCAGTACCTTCATGGAGAGAAAAATCTTTCCGTTCGGATGATCGTTTACGGAAGGGCAGGGAGTGTTATTTATTTGTTTATGTACAGATACCACCTACTTTAACGATTCATAATTTTATTATTATCGATATAAAAATTGTTTCCCGATATATTTTCGATATAATAGTTTTCATGCCCTTTGTCATCGTCATAAATATTTTTTTAAAATTGATATTCGACCTTCAAAAATCAAGATCAAAAATAAATTTGGCATTTTTTGCAAATGTCTCTTTCTTTCTTTCTCTCAAACAATTATTGTTATCAATTTGCAAAGAATCATTGAAACGACTTTAGTTAATTCCGCAAACAAAAATTGAGGTCAATCATTAAAAAATAGGCTGTGTAAATTTGTTGACGTTACAATAACGCAATATTTTAATATTATGTTATTTACTTATTTAATATCATATTATTCAATATTTTCATGGATACCAATACTTTTTAACGTATACCTGCAGATTTTAACTGTTTCGATGAATATTGTTAAGCTTAAAATACCAATATTTTCTAAATATTACAATAAAAATTTGTCATATTTAATGATAAATCGGAAATTCTTGATTTCAAAACTTCTATGAATTGTGTTTCATTACAAAATAATTTCTTTTCTCCTTTTTAATCGCTTATTACTTAAAGTTGTTTAATCACAATAAACCATATCTATGAAAATCATTTTTAATATACGAAGCCAAAGTAAAATATTTTATTACTTTAATATTTCATTCCTTCGAAATACTTATGTTTTCGTCGATTCAATAAAAAAAATTTTATTTTATTTCTTTCAACCAAGTAAGTACTTACAATTACTTTTAAATAACTTTAATTTTCTACACTATAATTTATATTCTTTTTTCATATTAATAATTTAAAAATGATAATATTACCTTTACATTATAACATAACCAGTTTTTTAAATGTTATAAATAATATGAATAAGTGAATGCGTATAATTATAATATTTACCTGACAATGAATACAGGGGTATAACCTCCTCGTAAAAATTGTCTACTTTTGCATGATTTTCCGTTTCGTCGAAAAATGCAAATATGTCAGGGTGATTTTCTAAATCTTCATCTCCAAAAAGTAGATCAGCAGCTCCAAAAATTACCGCTGGGTCCAAAAGACCATCATTCACGTTATTTGCATCCATTTTAAAAAATGTTTAAAAATTTTTGCGCTCTGCACTTTCGCTCTGACCAAAAAGATTGAGCACGAATCCGGAGCACAAACATGTCCAAAACAAAGCACTTGCACAAAAAACTATGAAAAACGCAACCTTTCTTCCCGATTTCCACCAAAAACTACAGTTCCGATCACAACCATGAAGACTGTTCAACTTTCTAACCAATAACATTGGCTCACAGTGAAAAATGGGCGACTGGGACTTTTAAATCGGCTGAGAACCCTATCACGCTCAGAGCGCGCTCTGAGCACTAATATCGGAAACAACCCTGACCGGCAGTGTGCACAAACCTTGTTGCAATAAAGCACTCGAAAATCGAACTGCCCTCTTTTTCTAACGTGTGGAGATAGAAAGAGAGGTTCGTTCGTTTTTCGACTTCGAAACAGCATCCGAGTCAAACTGCTGGACGCGCATGTGCATGGCGAACAATGAAAACTTTAAAAACATAAGCAACACGTGGTATGTACAGCCCGGCCGGCCAAAATCTGTAGTGATTTGTAGTGTTTTGTTCAATGTGGTAACTATGCGTGATTGCAAAATTAATAAAAAGATGTCTAATGAAGGTATAACGGATGCGTATGTACTCTTCATGACCGGTGTGGAGAAATTCGTATCTACTTCTTCATTTGAGAATCACATTCAGTTCAAGAACAAAAAAGATTTTAATCCTAATCAAAAATATAAAGTTTGGTTCAATGGCGACAAAGGGAAAAACGACGTTTTACTGAACGCCTACATCCTCCTTTTGGGAAGTAAGTACAGATATATCTCAACATATGACATATGAACAATTTTACAATTCTTATAGTAAATTAAATGGAATTTCCCATAAGTATGTTCAATGCTGAATTAGGCCTGTAAGTGGAATTATGAAAAGTAAACCTTTGTATGCAATGGTGAATTTCAATTCATTATTGCGCACTTACATCCCTGAAAATAACAGTTTTCGTTAATTATGTTAAATTATTATCCAGTATTATATTGAATTACTGTGGCGTATATACAAGAAAATTTTTTTACAGACAGCAAATCAGATATTACGAAGCAAAAAGAAGAAAAACGATTAAAGTATCCAAATAAAAGGAATATCAGTTTTTCGAATGAAAATGGACAGAGACGGCAGTTGAGAGAAAAAAACAACAAAGAGAACAACAAAGTGATCAAGCAAAACAAAGTAAGGTGTTTAATAAGTAAAATCTACAAAATGCTAGTATCAAATTTCGAAGTAATTGTATACTTGAGTTTTCAAATCGCTTTTTGTAAAAGATTTCTATATGAAGAATCGGATACCAAAAAGATTGTTGTGGTCTGTTCAAGTCCTTTTGGGAAGTTTCTTCTATTTTGATTACCTATAAAATGAATGAATTTTAATCAAATCCACCAAGACCTAGAGTTCTTAAATGCTCAAGAATTTATGTTGAGCAAATGCTCTCGAGAATATGCTCAGCATTTAATCTCGAATAGAGCATTTATAAAGCATTAAAGAGAATTTAAAGCATTTCTTGTTGGAACAAGTATATATATATATCACACTTAATACATATATTTTTACAAAAACATTCTAGAGTGAAATAAACATCTACTTTTTTTAAATTACAGAGTTGCTACAGATCACTTAATTCCAGGAGGTTAAGGAATGTCAGGGAAAACCTGACAGAGTTAGGGAATTTTCAATAAATTGAAATTAATTTGATTATTATGGTTGAAAATCGCAAATATTTGGTGGACAATTAATCTGTTTTGGTTGGGGATTTAAACTACTTTTTTGAAAATTTATCTTTTTTTATTGAATTCAACTATTTTTGGTCTAAAATTAAAATCCTTTTTGTGGTTGAAATATAATATATCAAGTTTTTCGTTAAGAATTCATCTTTTTTGGTAGAAAATTCATCTACTTAGTGAGAAGTGGAACTATTTCGTTGAAAATTCATTTATTTGGTTGATGTTTCATCATTTAAGTTGAAACCTCCTTCTTTTGTTCAAAATTTAATTCTTTTATTGACAATAATGTTTTCTAGATGATAATTGTCTTAACTGAAAATTTAACTCGTACACGTTTGGTTCAAAATTTATCATCTTAAGTTGAAAACTCAAGTATCTGGTTTAAAATTCCTGTATTTTATTGAAAACTAGAAATTTGGGGGGAGTATTTATTCTTCTTGGTGACTAATTCATCCTTTTGGTTGGAAATTCCTTTAAAATATAACTTCTATTTTTTGTCGAAAATGTATCTTTTCTAATAGAAATTTAATCTTCTTGGTTGAAAATTATACGATTTTGTTTACAATTTACTTTAATTTCATTGAAAATTATTATTTTGTTTATTACAAATTGAACTATTCTATTTTTAGTTGAAAATTGATCTGTTATCGGTGAAAATTTAACTATCTGTACAAAAATTCGTTTGTTTTTTGTTTGGAAATTTATTTTACTGACCGAAAATTATCCTACTTTATTTTTGGTAGAAAATTTATCTTCTTAGTTTGAAATGTGTGTATTTGGATGAAAATTTTTTTTTTTTCAGATGTAAATTTATCCTTTTTGGTTCAAAATTCACTTTAACTATTACATTTGGTGTGGAAAATTTATTTTTTTAAATAGAATTGCAATCTTTTTCGTTCAAAAATTATATTTTTAGTAAAAAATTGAACTATTCTATTTTTTGTTAAGAATTAATTTCTTTCATTGAAAAAAATGAATATTTGAAAAATCGTTTTTTTTTTGTTGATAGAAAATTCATCTTTTGGATTGAAAAATCAACTATTTGAACAAAATTTCATATTTTTTGTTGAAAATTCATCATAGTGATTAAAAAACAATTTCTTTGGTTGAAAATTAGTTTTTTCAGTTAAAAAGTAATTTTGTTAACTGAAGATAGAACTATTCCATTTTCGCTTGAAAATTTATATTCTTAGTTGAAAACTAATTAATTTTGCTGAAAACTCGTGTTTTTTAATTTACTTTAGTAACTGCAAATTGAAATATATTTTTTGTTTGTAAATTTAGCTTTATTAGTTTAAAATTAAATTAATTTGTTGAAAAATGAATTTTTTGTTACGAAAAAAAAATATTTTGTTGAAAAATCGTTTTTTGTAGTTGAAATTTTTTTTTCATGACATTTTAACTATTTTAATCTTGGTTGAAAATTGTTTTTTTTTTTTGTTTTAGATGAAAATTCATAAGCTTTGTTGAAAATAAGTCTTTTTTGGTAGAAGATTAATCTTTTGGGTTGAAAATTCAACTAACTATTTGGTTAAACATTATTTTTTATTGAAGATTCATCATTTCAGTTAAAATTTCATTTCTTTTGTTGAATTTTCTTTTGCTGACTTGGAAACACAAATAAAAAGTGTTAAAAATATATTTAGAAACAATTTTTTTTGCATTGACATTATTAATCTTCTAGGTGTATGGTTGGTTTTATACCTAGAAGAATTTAGAAATTGGGATAATGTAGCAACCCTGAATAAGGCACTGTTTAATGCGATAATATGTTTTATATTACTTTGACTTCTCTTATCATTCAAATTTAGCACCCTTTCCAGTTTGAAGCGATGCATTTTCCCGCGAAATTTAAATAATGTAATTATTATTAATAAAAGTAGAATATTCGATTTTTGAAATCCTAATTTGAGATGCTCATAAATGCTCAATGAATTATCAAAGCACATAAAGGTCGAGTATATTCCCGAGCATATTCTCATGCTCGTGGGAATTTCTCCGAGCACTCAAGGCCATGTGATGAGTGGGTCACATGACCAGATTCCTACCTTACCGGCACTTTTTTTATTTGTAAACTTGTTTTCACACGAAGCGCCGCATCGAGTTGAAAATTCGGGATAATAAATAAGAAGCACTAAGAAACGCGGCTCTGGTCCTAAA
This sequence comes from Andricus quercusramuli, assembly GCA_932178445.1. Classification (NCBI taxonomy): domain Eukaryota; kingdom Metazoa; phylum Arthropoda; class Insecta; order Hymenoptera; family Cynipidae; genus Andricus; species Andricus quercusramuli. Next base: position 98,102 of record CAKNXH010058005.1, on the reverse strand, counting down.
TTTTTATAATTATGAAAAATGCAAAAAAAAAATTGTTGTTAACAAATTTTTTTATACTTATAAAAATTTAGGACCAGAGCCACGTTTCTTAGTGCTTCTTATTCATTACCCCAAATTTTCAACTCGATGTGGCTATTCGTCTGAAAATAAGTTTACAAATAAAAAAAGTGTCGGTAAGGTAGGAATCCGGTCACGTGACTCACTCGTCACATGGCCTTAAACTCTTTAGAACACTACCAAGATCCTGCTATTCTTAGTATTTAGTTGTAGTTCCCTTCTCGAAATTCTAGACTTGCACCCATTTATTTTTTTTCGTAACTTTATACAGATTGTGAAAAAGAAGCTCAACTTACCCAGTCAAATAGCCAAGCATTATGAAAATAAAAAAATTTTCGCTAATCACTTAAAGCTAATGGCGTCTAGAAAGCCACTTGAATCTGATGACGGAGAATTAGAAACACCGGTCACTAAAACGAATGGTAACTGTGTTCAATAAAAATTCTAAAGTTTATTTATGACATACTCATATTGTTTTAGTATAGAAAAACATGATATTTATATTTTCTGAAAACAGGAGCAGGTTCTCAATTCCGCAACAATGAACCGATAAATGGAGAAATTGTGAACCTATCTCAAAATGAAGATGAAGATCTCTCCAACCATGCAGAAGAAGACAGTCATCTTAGAGACAACCACAGCACTACGGGAGTTGGTTAGTTTTACAAATTGCTGAGTATTTTGTGATAAAAAAATGATAGTTATTGTAGTTTGTCAAGGAAAATTAAAAATTCTAATTTATGCAACGGTAATTTTATGGAAATGTGTTAATAATTAGGAAACTGTAACGAAGGTTGAACTTGATCACATAATAATTACCATTTTACAAATAAGTCATGTGATACAAAAATCCTCGACGAATAGCCGCACTCCCATGCTCATAACTTTAATAGTCACTTTTTTTGAACCACTTTTTCGTCATTTTTAAAGAAAAAGTGACTAAAGTCACTTTTTCGTAACAAAGTATCACTTTTAACACTTTTTGGAGAGATAATGTAGCTTTTCTCACATCTTTCTCTTTTATCATAAAATGAAAGAAGAAACCTTTTAAATGTTATTCACAAATTTTCATGAAATCCCATACAATCGTGGAAATTCTCTAAAATCCCTTAGAATTTTTTAAAATATGCAAAAATCTCACAAATGCTATGAAATCTTTCAAAATTGTATGCAATTCTTTACAAAGGCATACAATTTTTGAAAATCCCTAAAAATGTTATAAATTCTAAAAATTTCTTTTTTCCAGTGTAACTCGTTCAAACACACTGAAATATTATGAAATTCCTTAAAATATTTGTCAATTTTCAAATCCTATAAAATTCGTTGAATTCTTACGATTTTCATCTTTCATTTCTTAAAATCTACCAAAATGTTTAAAATTATTTGAAATCCTTTTAGTCACTTTTAGACATTTTTTCAGTAAAATTTTTTAACTTTTAGTCGCTTTATGGATTCAAAAAGTCACTTTTTGAACTTTTTCCAAGTATCTGCAGCTGTGGTAGGCCTGTAAATATACTTCATTGACTTAGATTTTGATTTTATAACGTATCTGTTCCTTTAATTATAAAATACGTAACTGTTTTACTTACTACACATTTTTAATTCCAAAAAATTACTCCACTGTGTGCACGATAGTTGCTTATATCTTATATAATTTCAGGTAACGATGAGATGTTTGATGTAACTTCATTTGAAAGAAGTGAAACTAGGGATACACTCCCCCTTAGGGAAGACGAAGAGCTGGATTTAAGCTATGGTTCCATAAGTGTACTTGAGCAACTTGGTCAGGAGGATAAGATTCAACAACTAGAAGTAGAACAAACAGTTTTATCATGTAGCCGCGAGCAACTATTACGAGACTCACAAGAACCGCGAATTACTCAACGCTCTCGATCACTTCGTCCCGCCGAACTGTTCCGAGATTTGAGAAATTTTGAAACTGAGAGGAATACTAGTGAGCTGCCTGGTTCATCCCTAAGAAGTGAAACTAGCCGAGACAAAGAACTGGACTCGAGTAATGGTT
>CAKNXH010058005.1:77270-96012 GCA_932178445.1 Andricus quercusramuli | reverse complement strand
AACCAGGGATCACCTATTCAGGAACTTGAAGGAGAACGAAATGTTCCATCACGTAAACGCGAACAACTATGTGGAGGCTTACCTGAACGGCGAATTCCTCTACGCCCTCAACCACTCCGTCCTTCAGAACTTTTCCGAGGCTTGAGACATGATCGAGTCGCTCACGCGTACAATGTCGATGAAAATGATCAGGTCAGTACATGGGAGAATGTTCATAAACCTGTTCTTTTTATTTCTTAGTGATAAACTTCCAAGAAACAATTCCTTCTTATAGACAGATTAAATATCAAATCAGACAGAGAGGAAAATTTTTTTCAACGAATATCTTTCATCTACTTCTTGGTCAAAACTGTTGAAAATTTATCCGCTAATCAGTTCCAGTATTCATTTCGCGGTTAAAACCATTAAAAATTGCGGTTTCGTTTTTTAAAATGACTTTTGTTTTAATTTTCTGCTTTCAGAATAACGTTTTTTTCGGTTTCGATTTCACTCCTTGAATAAGACATTTCCTTTCTGCTGCTTGTTGCTGATTTTATAATCTTAGTTGTATGTAATCGGAACCGAGCTCCATTTCAAAATTCGCTTCATTCTGTAATACAATTTTGAATATTTATTAAATAGTTCTTATTATGTTTGTAACTTCAAGCTTTCTTTATTTAACTTCTAAAAATATGTACTACATTGTTGTTTTTCTAAACTAGGTGAACATCGGCGAAAACATTACTGCCCATGTCGACACTTGGGAGACAATGATTCGCAAATGTGATTCCAAGTTTGTGAGGGAATTACTTGAGGTTATTTGGGGAAGGGAGACACTCAAGAAGAAATGTCTAAGTGAGAAGAGAGCCAACAAGGAGAATGTTGATGATGAAGATTTAAGAAGGACGTTAACTCCAAGAAAAGTAAAACTAGTTGAAGGTATTATAGAAAATTATTGTTCGCAATTCATATTTGTACCATTATATAAAATATTGAAACATTAATTTAAAATTCTTGACGCCAAAAATGTACGTAAATATTTATTTACATAATTGATTATTGTTCTATAACCAAATTATAAATTTTTAATTAAATTTAACGTAATTTTCCTTTTTTCCAGAACTACTGTACGAGAAAATAACTTCTCATGGCACTGTTGGATTTGCACGCAAACTGAGAATGAGCAAATTATCTAGATACATCAGTCTCAAGATTGGCGATGTTCGCCGAAGTAGCTAGATCAGAAAGTTATAAATAGCCTAAGTTCGTGACATTTAAAAAGTAAAAAATATAGTTTGTTTTTTTGTTAAGAAGATTTTAATACGTTTATAATAGTTTCCAACGGCTAATACTTTAATTTAGTTTATTTTATTGTAGATTTAGTCAATAAAAAAGAATATGCAATTGTTGAAAAAAACACACGCAATATAGGCCTTTCAAAATAAATGCAGTATGCTGCAAAAAGTTGTAAGAATATATATAAGAATCTATATTGTATTAAACTTTCACGATGCCAAAAGATGATTAATAAACCAATACGTTTATAACAGTTTCCATTGTCTCCATATTCCTTTCATAAAGTCAAATAGATTTAAATGTTAACAATAGTAAAATATTTTGTCTTATTATAAAAAAATAAGGTTGGAAACGACGTCGTAAAGGACATCGTAAATGACGTCGTAAACGATATCGGATATGGTCCCAAAATCCAACATCGTTTACGATATCACTTACAACAACGTTTACGATATCGTTCACGATAACGTTTCCAATGTCATTTACGATGTCGTTTCCAACGTCGGAATTTTCAATAGGGAAGATTTTTGTTTAACTTTTCAATAGACATATTTGGCAACATAATGCAAAAGGTTTCATCAAAATCGGTGGATGGAGCCCGGGTTGATAGCTTTTGGATTTTTAACGTCTAACGTGACTCCTCTACAAGGGAGAGTTGAGACGCGGGGTACTCAAATTCTGATTGGTGCCGCTCTACCGGAACCCGCTATTCTAAAAATGGCGCTATTTTCAAATAGAGTGTTTATTCTACAACAGATGTAATACAAAATAAAGAGAATTTCATTGAATTAAACATTTAAAATAAACGAAATGTCATTAAAAATCACTTTCAGGCATATATATTATACAAATTTTCACAAATAATATTGGTAAAATAAATACATTTTGTAGGTTGCAAGCAAAGCTTTGGTTATAAACAATCTAAAATATTGCAGGGTATTTTAAAAGATTCCAAGGAATTTGTAATAGCTTTCAATAATTTGAAGTAATTCCAAAGGATTTTAGAGATTAAAGGATATTTTTAAAACTTTCAAGGAATTAAAAAGAGGTTTGAAAAGTTTTAAGGATTTTCTAAAGATTTTAAATATCTCACGGTATTTTAAAATATTCCTAGGCATTTTCAAAAAATTAAAACATTTCCAAGAAATTTCCAACGATTTCAAACATTATAAGGGATTTACGCAATTTTTAATGGGGGCTTAAAGAGTTCAATAGAACTTTGGAAGATATAGATTGTGAAAAGATTTCGTTGTACCTATACCTACTTTATTTTTTATTTTTGTAAACACTTTCTATTATTTTTCATATTTCATTCAAATAAATTATTTATGAATGAATAAGGTACACGTTTCAAGTGCAGACTATTAAAAATAAATACTCTTGAACAAATTTAAAGATGAAACATTTTAAAGCAAGTTGAAAATGTGAAAACTGGAGACTGAAGTTATTATCCAATATAAAATTGGAACAGTTACAAAATATACTATTTTTTTTTTGAATCTTCACTTGAAAATGTAACTATTGTTGAAACTTTTTTTCGTAGAAAATTAATTTTTTCAAACTCGCAATTGAACTATTCCATTTGTATTTTAAAATTGATATTGTTTAGTCGAAAATTCAACTATTTTGTTGCAACTTCAAATTTCGTTCAAAACTTATATTTTTTGGCGGAAAGTTGGTTAACAATTTAACTATTTGGTTGAAAATATATTTATAACCTTATATTTTTGAATTAAAAATTCAAATATATTGTACAAAGTTCATTTTTTTCTCAAAAATTCAATCATTTGGTAGAAAATTGTTTTTTTTTTTAATTTGAGAATTAGTTTTTTCAAATGAAAAACTGCTTCGTCATGTTTCTGTTTTGAAATTTCCGCCAAAAGTTACATGGTAAGATGGTAGACTCCCCCTTGTAACTTATACTCAATCCCCTCGCCCAAGTTTGGGAGGACGTGCCTTGTCCCCTACCTTCCTATGTCCATGTGTACGACTTACGATTATCGTACAACAAAGTACGATAATTGTACGGAAATTTCGATCAAGTACGATCTTAGTTTTTATGATAAATTTAGTGGTGGGGGTTTTCCCTCAGCACTCAACGAAGTGAAGTTAGCTGATGGTTGAAGTGAAATTGCCTAATTAGGCATTTTCACTTCATCGTCATCGAACTTCACTCCGTTGAATTCTGAGGGGAAAACAATGGACAAAATGCATAGGATTCGATCCATTTTTGCCCTATTTTGCTAATATCTCCGTAAAAACTAATTTTTTCCATATAAGTGTATTTGAAAAATAGTTTGAGTGTTTTACGAATTATTTAATGGAATAATGAATTAATAATAATTATCATTCATTACGAAGATATTACAAAATCGGAGTTTTCTCTCATGCATTTGGTCCATTGTTTTCCCCTCAGCACTCAACGAAGTGAAGTTAGCTGGTGGTTGAAGTGAAAATACCTAATATGCAAATAATTAAATTGAAAATTTTATTTAAAAACACGCGCATTTCGCCAACTATATATATAATGGGTACGACCTATCTTTGGTACGACTATTTAAATCAGTACCCAGATAACAATACGTGCCGGCACGCGATCGGCCCGACGGGCTGGAGACCAGCGTGCCTGCTAAATGCACGCGACAGGCCGGCAGAGTCGGAATGCGACCGAAAGGCGGACAACGGCAGGCAACGGTCCGGCACATTAGATGCCCGTCGGGCTTGCGAGCGGCGAGGAACGACGGGCCTGCGATTTACACGACCGCTGCAGGCTGATAGTGCGAGTAGTTTGGGATCAAAAACGCGCATGCGCGTTTTGGATCAGCTGTTCTTGTCGTGTTCCATCTCGTGTGGCGTTCACACCCGTGAATTTTCGCTCGGATGTGTGCGATTTGCAAACAATAATTGTTATTCGTTCCAGATAAAATAGAAGAATAAGTAATCCACTTGTAAATGGAGTAATCCACTTGGAAAACGGAGTAATCCACTTGTATAACGGAGTTATACCTTTCATCGTTTGCGGTTTTTGGTATTGTTTTGGCTGTGTGTGGAACAAAAAATTTGTTAGCAATTTTTTGCTGTCGGTGTCCTTCAAATCAACAAAATTAGCAAATAGCACGAAAGGTAATGAAATTCTGCGTAATAATATAAAGTTCAAGCTGAAAGAAAAATGTCAATATTATAAAAAGATATTTTTATAATATTGACATTTTTCTTTCAACTTGGACTTATTATACGCAGAATCTCGTCATTACCTTTCGTGATATTTGGAAATTTTTATTTTATTCACATAAGAAAAGATTTTTTTAATTTTAATCTACTCGCACACTCAGCCTGCATTTTACCGGACCGTCAGGCATGCAGTTCGCCGGACAGCGTCGCTCCCGCTTGTCGGGCGGGCATATAGACATCAATGGTGTGCACATTAAGGTGCATATCTGCCGGCAAGTCGGTCCGATCGATCGGACCGCGGGCCGGCAGATCGCTTGCAATCGGCGGGCATTTTGCTATCTGGGTATAATCAGTACTGTACATTTCTTTGTCCACGTACGGTAAATTTACAGAGCCTCGTACGGTAATGGAGTTCGCCCAATCTGGCAACACTGGAATGGAGTCGCGGTCACCGGCAATGAACAAATGAGCGCGGATTTAAATTTGGCTCTTCACCGAGATTTGTGCAAAATATTCAATGTGTCAAGTTAGCCGTGGGGTCTAGTTGTTAGGGGTAAGTTGCGTTCGATAGGCGTTAGGTAGTTCGAATCCCGCCGAATTTGTTTCGATTTTTCATAGGTTCGTGTGAATCTGTCAAAATAAATATAACTTAAGCGTGAGTCTATGTGAATAACAACCCTGGCGGACCGAACGAACGGAGCGGATACGCTACAGCGTATCCTTATAGTATCCACATCGTATCCTCTCCGTATCATGCAAGAAAAACTCATTAAAAAAGGAAGATGAACATTTCACTTGTTAAAATTCGGATTCTACGAAGGCGACTTCAAACGCATCGTCATTCAGTAGCAGTTCATAGGCTTTATCCGTCGACGATGCGTTTGAAGTCGCCTTCAGCCCACGTTATCGATAAGTATTATTTTTTTTTAAGTTTTTAATGTTACAAGAAGAACTATTGCGATTACTTCGTGACCTTTTAACGCAAAATTTCACGTAGAATCCGAATTTTAACAAGTGAAATGTTCATCTTCCTTTTTTAATGAGTTTTTCTTGCATGATACGGAGAGGATACGATGTGGATACTATAAGGATACGCTGTAGCGTATCCGCTCCGTTCGTTCGGTCCGCCAGGGAATATAGTAAATATAACCGCGAAATATATATTTTTTTAACTTGGCTATACTGTTTTCTAAAAACTCGTTAGGAGTCATCGAAAGTTTCATTGACTAGCTTCGAAGCATTAGTGTATCAGTGTTTCAAGAATTCTATTCCTCTGGTCTTCACATTTTCATTGTAATTATTTTGTACTTTCGACAACTCTTTCTACTTTTTAAACATGTATCAATCAAGGTTTGTAAGACGATTCTTCCAATTTATGACATACGTTTAGCCCTATCCTAGAGTGGTTGACTCAGTCATTCAAAATTTCAACAACTAATTTTTCCCGTGTATTATCTGCGTAGAGTCCTTCACAGGATTCCGTTTAGGGCATGGACATAGACATGAGGGGGGGGGGGGGATACTAGGCATGCCGCATGCCGAAGCGCGTTTGAAGAAAAGAGCGGGGAGGTCTGCCACCTTGTGTGCTAAATCGGCATTGCGAGTGAAAAAGCAGACTGTTCTCCTTTCAGTTGCTCCCCTCGCATTTATAGACCAACATGGTCGACCCCTCTGCATTACTTACTTACCAGCAAACCCTGCACTTAAGATATTAATTCGTAATTTAGCAATGTTTACATGTGTGAAGTATCTCCACAACATTTTTTCCTCAATCAAAACAATTCGAGGGATTCATAGAATTCAAGGAATTCATGTAATTCGCAGAATTCATAGAATTGATGGAATTCACGGAGTTCATGGAACTGACGGAATGCAACGATATCATAGAATTTAAGAAATTCTCAGAATTTCGTAAATTCTGTGATTTTCGCAAATTCCTTGAATTCCGTGAATACAGTATTTTTTTTTAAAACTTGTTTAAACAATCAACGACCAACTGTTCGAAAATGCAAAGTAAAATAACTTAATTCTAGACCTCGCAGTACATATATTAAGTGGCGGCTGGATTATTAATTAAATACAGAAAATGTTAAGAATATTTAAATATATACATTCTACGTATTGTTTTTTAAATAAAATTGCAAACAAACTATTGACTTTTCTTTCATTGCATTATAATGATAGTCATATAAATATGAATTTATAACATTGCTAATGAAAAACAAAAATGTGCAAACGATATGCGACGCATACACGGAGAGACTTTTGGTATTAATATTTCTTTTATCGCATATTCATAATTAAAATAAAATATACGAATTTAGGGATAATCGAGGTACGGTTAGAAAAAGTCGAGTAGTGACTACGAATATGCAGACTAATATTTCTGATTGGAATAAATCGTAAGAATATTAGACTCTTACACACACAAAATTACAGTTTTTCTAAGTCGCTGTATTAAATTTTGTAATAGATTCGAATAACGAAAATGGTATAGTGCTTTGAAAGAAGCGAAACAAACGCTTTGCAATCTTTCTAAACCACTATACGAAAAATGGGGGTCACGTGATCTTGTATTTCACGCAGGCGCATGGCAAAAAGAAAGACGAGTGAAAGTGTATGAACGCACACTATTAGTGTGGTTTGTTTACGAATCCTATATTAACAACTATACATACATAAACCTATGTATATCTATAAATCGCACGGATCACGCTGAGACTTATGATTCTTTCTGCCCTTATATCGTAACCAGTTAAATGTATCGCTACTTGTGAGAAACTAATAGTGCTGGGTCAAAAATTTCAGGTGCCCCGGACTTTATTATATATTTATATTGATCATTTATATGCATATAAACTATAAATAAATAAATAAACTATTAACGCGACGAACATGTGCATGAAAAATTTGGCTTCAGAAACTTAAGAACTGAATTGAAAGATTGCTCGAGAATTATTTCAAAATTTCAAACACAAAATCAAAAGCAGAGTAACAAGGAAGTTAATTCATGCAGCGTCTTATCAATTTCGCATACCTATAATTACAGCAAATGACAGAATTAATTAAAAAATATTTTTTTTAAATGAAGCGACAGTTTTGAAGTTTTAGTTTTTTTTAAATTTAAAAGTAATTATCAGCTCATTTGAGACAGTAACACGGAAGTTTATACTATTAATCAGTATATTTTGTGAGAGTTTTATATTTTGAAACATATCAATGCAAATATTGCAAAATATTATCTTTAGAATTATCTCAGGGCGTCTACTCAAATTCTGTTAAAAAATTCCCTGACAATCCCAGTTTTTTCCAGGTATCTATAGATTTTTTTAAAGTATAATTTTCCTGAATAAGGAGCCACTCAAGTATTAAGTATCGTATTTTTAGAGCATTTCTAATCCTACATCCCTTCAAAGTATTAGATAATACTTGTAACGTGACGATTTTGTTTAACCAATGAGAAACAAAACTCTTACTTGATCCAATCTCTAACTTAGCCACACGTTATTCTCATTTGTTTTCTTTAGGTTAAGTTGTATTTTTGAGAGATTTATCTGCAATAAACCATATGCACTTAACTACTTGTATAATTAGGTTTAGTTGTATTTTGAGAGATTTATCTGTGATGTTTTAATATCTTCTAGTATCTGCACTTAACTACTTGTATAATTAGGTTTAGTTGTATTTTGAGAGATTTATCTGTGATGTTTTAATATCTTTATTCTCTTTATTATCTTTGTTTGTAAAATTATTTATTAGTGAAAGGAGAGGGTAGGAGAGACAGAGGGTGGATATTTGTTTTGCCTTGAGTTTCGCTCTTTCAAATGCTTGGAGGACGATGTCTCGTGTTTTGACAGTTTCCTAATCTGTTATGAGGAATTCCAACTCCACTCTATGTTATCCCAACATTTCTTAACTCATCTCACGTTCTGGCGGATTGAAGGTGGAGTCCCATGTGGGCAGAAAACGTCGGCGTAAAGCAGAAACTAATAAGAGTGAGAGAGACGGACATATCTATTTGTCTCTTCCACTCTCATGAGTTTCTGCTTTACGCCGACGTTTTCTGCCCACATGGGACTCCACCTTCACTCTACGATCTTACCACTCTTACAGTTCGAGTGATACAAGACTCGAAATTGAAGATACCAGGTAACCCGTCAATGCCCTCGCTAACGACTGGATTTTCTGGCGGACTCACTTACTCTACGAGCAATGTCTCCTACCACTCGAGTGATACAATGCTCAACAATAAAGACGCCAGGTGGCGCGGCGATGTCCTCGTCAGCGAATTTCATTTGAGAAAATAAAAAGGACGATGCTTTTCCTGTTCGGGAAGGAAAGCTCAGATTTCGTGTGGCCATATTGGAGTACGGACGCATTTTCGCAAAGTTTGGAATTTGGATAAACCCGTTGGTTGAGAATTAAGGAGAAGTTTAAACTTGAGATTGAGTGTAACTCAGGTAACAATCATGAATCTTTAATCTCTTTCCTTGCCCGTTCTCTCTTTAATGTTTAGTGTAAAGATGTTGGATTTCATTTTTGAGTAATCATTCGGAGTTTTGATTGATTGTTTACGTCCTTAATATGAGGCATTTAACCGGTTATTTAACATTTTTAATATAATAGAATTAAGTCTTTGCCGTAGATTTAAGTTATCTTTGCTTTCTTATATTCCATTTGATCATTGAAATAAAATGTTCTTAGTTCATACCAACGCACTTGATTTGACCTTGCTTGGAGGTCGCCCCCTCGAACTTCCTCTCCCATAGAGCTAGCCATTTTAAATTTATATTGGATCATTTGATCAATTTTATCAGTTTTAATCTTCTTTTTTTACTTCGGATTGTACTCCCGGTAGCGTCTCCACAGGCGCCTGGCGCCAAGCACTTGACACTGGTCAAGTCTATATTACAAAATGAATTTCAGGTCATCGAAATTTTATCGTTTGGGCTGCCATTTGTGAAGGTAGGTCATTTCTCCACCTAGTAATAAAATACTTGTCACATACTTTTTAAAAAACCCTATGGTTACCCTGGCGGACCGGCCGAACGCAAACATTACGCCACAGCGTAACGGTAAAGTAATATGGCATTATAATTGATAAAAGAAACAAAATTAATATTTAAACTGTTGCAATTATAATGAAACGTTGAAATTTACGTTAAATGGCCAGGCCGTAATTGCAACAAGTTGCTTTTGCAGCGTTAAAAAATAAAAAAACATAGTGATTGTCATTGCAGTCGGGCCCCTGCATATTGGCAACCCGTTAGCGGGTTTTTTTAATATTTTTTAACGATGAGAAAGCAAGTTGTTGCAATGACGGCATGACCATTTAACGTAAATTTTAACGCTTTATTTTAATTGCAACAGTTTACATACTAATTTTGTTTCTTTTATCAATTATAATGCCATATTACTTTACCATTACTTTACCATTACTTTACCGTTACGCTGTAGTGTAATGCTTGCGTTCGGACGGTCCGCCAGGGTAAGCATATCTGTGGATGTGGTTAAATTGTAATTATCTGAGTTTATTAAAAGTGGTAAAAAATATGAATGAATAAAGCGTGGTCCAAAAAGGCTTCGCCCCCCCCCCCCCCCAATAAAAAATAGCTGCCCTAAAAAATGTTCATTTTGGTGTAAACATGTCTCCTGAATATTGGCATTATTAAATATATAAATATGTATATATTTAGGGATTTCTCAAGTCTATTTTTGCACTAAATTGATTTTTTAATTGCCACTATTAATGGATTATTTCATTTCGGCACATATGCATTTTATCATTTTGTATTCTAAAGTAAAAAATCCATTAATTTCTGACAATATTCAGGGTTCATTTTGACAAGAAAAGGAAGAATTTGTAGGGGATCGAGCCATTTTAAGAGAACAAATAAGGATGTTTTCTATATCAATATAATAAGTATACAACAATTACGCTATTTAAACATGTTCAATCGTATCTGAGCTCAATTTTAATCGACGATCACGGTTCTCGGCCGGTCAATCTCTCCTGTGTAGTTCTTGACGATATTTATAGCAGTTTGAAGTTTGCTATTACCAGCGGCATAGAACTCCAGGTCATCCATATAAAATACATGAGTTACCTTATGCTCACGCTGATTAGTGTCGCCACAGAGATATCCAGGAGAGTTTCGTAGTGCGAGAGATAGAGGCAGAAGTGTGATGCAAAAAAGCAACGGGCTCATACTATCCCCTTGAAAGACGCCCCTCTGGAAGGTGACCTTGTTCGTCGTCAGACGATGATTCCTAGATGAGATGGTAAATCCAGTTTTCCAAAGAGGCATCAGTCTCTCTATGCATCTCACTATGTGTGGATGTACCTTCAAGCTTTCCAACAGACAGATGATAAGTCTATGAGAGGTTGAATCGAAAGCTTTCCGGTAGTCAATCCAGGCCATTGACAGGACGCGCTGATGGGCGGCAGCGTCTTTACAGACACACCTGTCAATTAGCAGGTTCTCTCGACAGCCTGCTACACCTTTTTTCGAGCCTCGTTGTTCGTACATCTCTCGCTATACAGGCTCAATTCGTCGAACGATCCTGTTGTTTAGGACAGCTGTAAAGATCTCATACAGTGTTTGCTCAAAAAAGTTATTGGCCTGTAATTCTCTGGTCTGGACAAGTTGCCTTTTTTCAGTAGGAGTATAATGCGTCCTAACACCAGCCACTGCGAAATGGGCGTCTCCGACTTTAAATATGAGGTGAATATGCGGGCCAAATGTTGGTGTATAGGAGTAAACTTCTTCCACCAAAAGTTCTTAATACAATCTGGTCCACACCGGAAAAGTTCTGTGTGCCTCTAAGTGCTTTTTTCACCTCTTCGGCAGTGACTGATGGGCACTCCTCCTCAGATTTTATGAGGCTGTCGCCAAACTCCTTGAAGCGGATGATATTGTCAGTATCTTCTTTCAACTCTAGTGTTTTCGGGATCTTGTACACGTCTCTCCAAAATGTCTTTATCTCCTTGGGCTTGGGTGGATTTTTTACAAAAACAGGGGGATCACTGAAGAGGCGTGATGGGTCAGCAAGAAACTGTTGATTCTCCCTGTTCCATCTCTCCCTCTTCTGTATCCTCCTCCTTGCGTCAGATAACAGCCTTATTTTGTCAACAATATGCTGCTTGATTGTCAGCAGCTTTGACTTGTTTAGTGTGTGATTCAAGGTCCTTAGTTCTTGGGCGAACTTTCGAACCCTTTCCGTGAACGGTCTACCAGATGTTATGTAGTCAATCACACATTGAACACGGGACGCATTCTGTCTTGCCCATCCAATTTTCTTGTTCAGTTGATGCAAGCGTCTTCTGGTCTTCTGATCCATCGTCGGTTTCAGCGTTCGATTTGAATCAGCCAAAGCTCTCGCAGCAACACAAACTGAGCAATTGTTGGTCCAGAGGTCGGACTCTTGCGAGATATCTCCACGAAGGGAGGCATCCATTTCAGCCAGATCTTGGGGCTTAAGAGGAACTTGCATGTTGATGTTCCTCCTTGTACTGAAATTGCGATCATCTTCCAGAAGGTGCCTGCTTTCTGCGGTTGATCTTGATGTCGTTTCATCTTCGTCTGCAGCTTGTTCAAGCAGCGGTTCAGGAAGCGCTCCGCGTACATATCCATTTTTCCGGAGGTATTCGGCTTGATTTCGCAAAGACTGATGCGAAACGTATTGAAGCTCTGGGTGTTTCTGGCACCACAGAGTATGCATACGCGCCATAAAGCCTCCGCGAACAGGGATAATACTGGCATCGTAGCAGTCTAGCACGTCATTCTTAAGTTGATCCGTCCACTGAATGTGGGCGTTTCGCCGGTTCGTCGTCGTGTTTCCATCTAAATTATTTTCAGCACCCCAAACTCTAGGATGATCGTATTGTTTGCCGATCCATTGTCGGGTGCTCTGCGCGTTCGATCGTTTTGAACCGCATCTACAACATTTTGGTGGTTTGTTGGTTTCATTGTTGTTCCCACGAGCAGCTAGGGAAAGGGTTTGTCAATCCTTGTGGAGCCCCGCGTGCAAGGATAAGGCTGATACTCTGAGACGTCGCCCGGTATCCCAGAGTCACCGTTAAAGACACCTGACCCAGGTGCCATGCAGCTTTCGGCACGGTTCTCACACTTTCGCTTAGGGGTTATTCCTTCGGGACCATTCCTGGACAATTGTCCGCGACTGCTTATTAATTATTGTAACCATATTCAGCAGAAACCCTTGGTACGGGGACCCTCTATCCGCAACCCGAGGACGCGTTCGGTGGCTTTGTCATAAGCCCTTCGGTTCTATTCCAAGGGAATCGAAACCGAAACCGAATATATATATATACATAACTATGTGTAGGAACGGTATAATTTTTATATATAAAATCAAATAATGCTGTTCCTTAATTTATAAAAGTAACTTTATAGAAGGACAAGAAATTTCTTAAGGGTACAAGCTTTTAGAAAAATTATAATTACTACCAAAAAAATCCAACTTTAACGAAAAATGCCTTTGGCATATTGGACTCTTGAGCATCTTGAGCCTATAGGAAACATGAGCATTCCTCATTTTTTTATAAATTTTTTTGTATTATTGTTAATTATTTTGTGACGGACTGGCGTGGGATAGCGAAGAAATCACGATTGGTCATGTCAAAGTCGACGAATAGGAAATGAGACTATTCATCACCATTCTTACCGAAACCTCCAGACACCCTTTGTCGAATTAATCCAAAAGATGAGTCTCCGAGCCGATCCAACTGAGCGTTTATTTGGATCCAAAAAAAGGTTTTGGTTGGGGGTAAACATTGGCACAGATGTAGCCTCCGGAAGCTACGACCACGATCGTTTGACGAACGATCGATCCCGACGCAACCGGAGGAAATACGTCATCCGACTCGTCACTTCCCACGACACCAGAAGATGATCGAGTCGGGAATCACTGAACCCGGCACTAACACACGAAAGAGAAAAAAAACACTGAATCTAAATCAAAAAAGGAGACCAAGCCGATCCGTCCTTGCCGACACCTGGATGGGAACTGAAAAGCCAGAAAAAAGGGTACAAAACCTCAACAAGGGAGCTTCACACCACCACCCGACTCCCCACTTCCATCAAAGGGAAAGCGCCTGAAATGCAACGAACAGAGAGAGGCCTTCAAGGAGAAAGAGCATTGGGCGAAAACCATTTGATTAACAATGAAACCTTGAAGGTCACTCAAACCAGAATAACAGCATCAAATAAATTATCAACAATTATTTTCATAGTAACTTAAAATTTAGAGCAGTGTGAACTTATCACTTACGGGGTGACCGCTGGACGGAAACCCAAGAAATGACCAGGAATTTTTTGAAACTGAGAAAAACCGAGAAATGACAATGAATTTATTTTTTCACAGGGAATTTTACAAATTCTTAGAAGAACAATTCATGAAATCACTTGGAATATCATAAATATCATATCACATAATAGAATTGAATTAAAAATACGCTTAATTCTAAAATCTTTTACCTTACAATTTTTCCATTTTATTTCTTCATTTTTAAACGAAAATTTTTAATTAAAAGAATTCAAAAATTCAATTTTGAAGGCTTTAAGAATAAAAAATTAAAAGCGTTTGAAATATAAAATTGCTTATGAAAATGTTTTAAGTTGATCAACTGTAAATATAAATTAATTAATGATTTTTTAAATTGAACTGCAGTTCGAGTGTCAAAAATTGTACAATAATTATTTTACAATGCGATTCTAAGTCTTTTCGAAATTAAACAATTTACACATTTTAACGTTGAAAATTCAACTTTTTTATACGAAAGGAGTAACAATTAGGCAAATTGAAATGTCTGATTGAAACTTCATAAATTATTTTCAATCTGAAAATAACTTAAAATTAATATGTGACGTGCGCCGAAGAAAGGGGGCTTACTCTAAAAAAATCGAAATCGCGGTTTTTACACCTTTCGATAGTTTTTGAGATGCTCTTTTTAATGAAATCATCGAAAAAAAAATCGAAGGTTATTATTGCTAATAATTGAGTTGTTAGGTACCCGAGAAATCAGGCTTTCGCTCGAGAGCTCGAGATCCCGTGAAACACCTCCCACCACTCACCACTACATCTCCGCGTCTCATCGATACTCGTCCGTGATCTCTTTCCTCGTGAGAATGAAGTGGTTAGCGGAGAGGGAAGATTTCTTGAGTCTTCCCTCTCTTCTTCAAGTCGCGTCTATCCGGTCGACTTCGACCGCTCGCCCTGAAAAATCATGCTTTCCAGAGTAAGCCCCCTTTCTTCGGCGCACGTCACATATATTCATAATTGCACAATTTTATTCAATCTAGAAACCTATCCAAATATTGTCTCAGTCTAAAATATTCAATTTTTAACCCATTCTGTTAGACATTTTTTAATCACAAAAATGTCAAAATGAAAAATTGTAAATCAATAACAATTGGAAATTATCAAATTGGAACGACCAATTCAAAATAAATAAATTTTGGTATTTAGTTTTTTTCCCAATTGCAAGAGGAACTTTTTTGGTTTAAAATTTGTATTAAGTGGAAGAATGGGAAGTATTGTACTTTTAACATATTTGTCAAGCTTGAAACGAGGAAATGTTAGTTTTCAATTTTTGTTAAATTGGCAGTACAATTTTTTTAATAAATTGGAAGAGGCTGTTTTTTCTTCTCAAGATTTTTATTGTATTTAAGGAAAGATTTCTTTGTCTTTTTCTGAATGGGAGGAGGATAATTTAACAAATATGTTTTTATTGAGTAGGAGGGGAGGAGATTTTCATTTTCAATTTATTCTGAATTGAAAGAGGGACATTTTGTTATTTTTATGATTGTTATAGAACTGGGAGGAAATTGGTGTTTTCAAGTTTTCTGAATAGGAAGAGGCACCTTTTTGTTTTGAACGTTTTTATTGAGTTGGGAGAGGGACATGTTTCATTTTTCAACATTTTTATTAATGCGAATTGAAATGGAGGATTAGTTTTAATTTAATGCATTTAAAAGGATAGCGTGGATTGATATTTTTTAACAAGAAATCTTTGAACTGTTCAATTCATAAAAGTGTAAAAAATTAAGTTTTGCAGTTTTTTATTAATAATTTCTGAATTAAAATTTGTTCAAGCTTCAATGCATACTGCATTAGGATTAGTTACAAACATTTTTCTACTACAAACGCGTATAATTAAAACTTTTGGCGGGAAATCACATGCCACGAGTCGGGTGCAGTCGGTCTGCTGTAGTGATGTGCATTTACCGTCATGCTCCAGCATGCTCGCTTTAGCTCTTTCATGACCGAGCGCAAGCGAGCAGGACTGGTCATTCTCTAATTTATTATAAATGGAATGTATGTTCGTAATAAAAATAGCTACCCTACACAGTTAAACCTGTTATTCTAATAATGTCCAGATTTCAGTTTCTAGAAAGATGTAGAAAATGGAAAATATATAAAAAATGTACATCTGACTGTTAGTAGCAGATGACTATTGGGATAAAATGGCTGAATTTAGCGGGCTATTTGAAATTCTATTTTATAAATATTAAGATTATTTTATTCAAATAAATTGGATTGGTACATTTTGTAATAAATTTAGCACTTCTAACATTAATTACTTAATTTTACATGACTGGAGTTTAAGATTGAAATACTGCAATCATTACTGGCGAGTGATAAAGTAGTATGTATGTATTTTTTATGTCATGTGTTCAGAAATAAGAATATGAATACATTCAAATTGTATTCAAATAATTTAGGAATGTTTTCAACAATAAAGGAAATTATCGGAAGGAACAAGTAAATGAATAAGTGGTTTAACCCTCATACATTTTTTATTAGAGCTGTTAAATGTTCAGAACCGGAATAATGATGATAACTGTATATAACAATAACAATTATATTATAATATAATAATTGTATAAATATTGATTTCATACACTAAAGCACATTTCAAAATGTTTAATTTATAAAAGCTAATTTTTTTCAATATCACTTTCAGACTGCACTTGAAAATTCATATTTCCTGCACTTAATTTATTCACCGCGAAGTATAAGATGCCATAATATCTCATGATTCACTTTCAAATTCCAACATTTACTTCATTTTCCTCAAATAAACCACATATTTTGAAACATTATTTCAAATAGCCCGCCGAAATTCCAGCATTTTACCTGAATTATCTTCTGCTACGAGCAGTAAGAGAGGCATTTCTTTCTTTATTTTAAAATTATAAACATTTCTAAGAGCTGAAAAATATATACGAATAAAATAGATGTTTCAAATTCTTTCTCCAATTACTTGTCATAGTTGAAATACGTTGTCTTTGCTTAAAATTAAACAATGACCGCTCGGCTATAGACGGAACAGCTTGGAAACTTTCGGGCGTTTTTAGTATAGTCTTTTAGAAATCCCGCAAATCCCGGTTGCAGATATTACTAGCGGCTCTCATTTCAATACGCATTCTTACTTAAGAATTAATACTAGAATTTCGTACATTTCTTATAACTTATGTTACTTGAAATATTTACTATTGACAATATTTTTTAGAAAACTTGTTATTGACCATTATCACTTTTTCACATTCACAATTTTCAAACAGTAAATAAGACTTTTTCTAAACGTAAATACTAATTTTTGCTCGCTCAAGTTTATAATAATACATACAGAAATACCATCATCTCTTATTATAGTAGGAATCTTTATAACAGTGCCCCTATTATCCCCAAATTCTTACATTTTATTTTAATTATAGGTGCAGTATAAACCAAATATTGATTATCAAAAGTCTCTCCGTGTATGAGACGCACATTATGATTGTCATAACGTGCGCGAGCGATATGAGCCTCAATTGATGACGCATATGTCTCATCAGGCGAGGGCACATTGTGCGAATTGATCCGCACATATGCGTGCGAATACGCCATTATTTTGCAAGCATTTTGTTACCTGGGATTCACTGGAACGTTCCAAGAACGTCCAACTGGCTCTTAACGTTATAGTTATGTTTACACAATATTTATTGTTAATAATAACAATAACGATGAGTGCTCTTCAGGACCCAGAGGGACGTTCCAAAGGGGCGGAAATTTTAAACGTTCCGGAGATGTGACTGGAACGTTCCCGATAAGGTGCTTGCAGAAGGTTCCAGGCACGTTCCTTGAAATTTTCGTGCTATTAGGGAGTATATAATATTTACTTGGATAATCCCACAGAGAGAAAAACTTCTGTGCAGCTGTAGCTCTTATAGCATTAGTTTATTTTAAAAATCAAACAAATTTCTATACAATAGGAACCCAAATAGCATATACCCTGGCGGACCGGCCGAACGCAAACATTACGCTACAGCGTAACGGTAAAGTAATGCTAAAGTAATGGTAAAGTAATATGGCATTATAATTAAAAAAGGAAACAAAATTAATATGTAAACTGTTGCAATGATAATAAAACGTTGAAATTTACGTTCAACGGTCATGCCGCAATTGCAACAAGTTGCTTTTGCAGCATTAAAAAATAAAAAAACATAGTGACCGTCATTGCAGTCGGGCCCCTGCATATTGGCAACCCGCTAACGTGGAAGTGGGTTGCCAGTCTGCAGGGACCCGACTTGAATGACAGCCACTTTGTTTTTTTATTTTTTAACGCTGAGAAAGCAACTTGTTGCAATTACGGCATGACCATTTAATGTAAATTTTAAAGTTTTATTATAATTGCAACAATTTACATATTAATTTTGTTTCCTTTATTAATTATAATGCCATATTACTTTAGCATTACTTTACCATTACTTTACCGTTACGCTGTAGCGTAATGTTTGCGTTCGGCCGGTCCGCCAGGGTATACATAAACAACATAAATCGAACATTTCTTTTCCAAAAATCAGTTAAAGTTTTAGTTTTTGAGTTATAAACTATTTTATGCTGGACCATTTAGGAGCGTGGTTAAACCTTTGTGCGTGCGTGAGCGGAATTCCAACGTAGTGTAGTAACCGCTGTTCTCCCGTCGCTAAACGAGTGGATTCAGACAAGACGGCACCCGGGCGGAGCCTGCCCCCCACCACTTCCGAAACACTAGCACTCGGACTAAGCGCCAATGTGAAATAGTTGACGCGCTTATTTAAAAAAAGAGCTGATATAATTTTATAACATTTTTTCTTGATTTTTTTAGAAAAATTATCTTGGAATATAACATTGGAGTTACATGTTCAGAAAAATATTGACGACTTATATAGTATATTGCGTGACGAGGGTCGAAAGGCAACGATTTCACGAGCGTGAAGTTAGCTGCCCGAGCGAAGCGAGGGCAGATCCC
>CAKNXH010058005.1:26056-76870 GCA_932178445.1 Andricus quercusramuli | reverse complement strand
TATATATATATATATTATTTATTACATTATTTTAATTTTAATTTATAATGAATGAATGATTAAATGAATTTATAATAAACTTGAATTTGATGCACGTGGGTGACTTGTAAACTTAATTTTTATTAACAAATTATTGTTCTTTTGTAAAGTTAATTTCAGCATTAAAATTACATGCTTTTAGCGACAAGATGATAGTTGACAATATAATAAACTTGAATTTGATGCACGTGGGTGACTTGTAAACTTAATTTTTATTAACAAATTATTGTTCTTTTGTAAAGTTAATTTCAGCATCAAAATTACATGCTTTTAGCGACAAGGTGATAGTTGACAATGAAAATTGAAAACTTGTCATCCGGTATTATTAGTTTATTATATAAACAAGTCATATAAACAAAGCCATAGTGTCGGTGTTTATAATGAAAAATAAATCCTTTTTCTCTTAATTTCACTAAAATTATGTTGCCATGAATGTTTAAGGGAAAAAAGATTGACGTTGCTACGTCAAAACTAGCTTCAAGAGTTTGCACAGAATTTTTATATAAATCGAAAGATATATATATATATATATATATATATATATATATATATATATACTCTCGTTGTAATAATTTTTTTTGGTATATATTAATTATTTTTGTGACCCATTATTTCTACACATTTGTTTGATTTTTTTTGATTTGATTCGTTTGATGATTATTCGAAAAATAGTTTTAGGAATTGTACATTTCTTAATTTTATAAACAATATTATTGTAAAATAAATTCTCCAAAATTGAAACGAACCGAAGAGATTTGTACATAATCCTTCAAGGAATAAAATTCACCCTAATAAGACATTATGATTAAATAAGAATTGCAACTTTACCTAATGAGAAAGCAAACATATAAATCTCTAAATAACTTGGTATTAGTGTTAGTTACTTTGTGTAGCAGGGCGTTTAACATTTTCGTTGATACTTGCAGACAGTGTAATGCCTGTTGTGCTATACCAGAGATTCTCTGGCTATACAGTGTACTGTAACGTGAAGAGGAAGAGTTCGAACCGCTTGAACACTCCCGGGCTCATTGGCTGAGCGCGCATAGTGGTTTCAGTGGTGGGGGGCACGGCACGGACTGGAGGGATCCACTCGTTCAAATTTCATGTACAGACAAAACCTGACCATCTGTCACCCTCAACACTTGTAATTATGCAAAACAATTATTTCGCGACTATGTTCAGGAAAAAAATTAACATTTATTCTCACAAAATTATAAATGTTTATTATTTTTAGACATACAGACATATTTTTATTCCTCAATTTTTTCACTATTCACAAAAAAATTAAAACTTTAACTTCACTTCTATTTCATTAATCAATCATTTATACTTGTACTGCTTCTAAGTGAAAAATTTCACTATCAACAATTCACTTTTTCTTATTTAACAAAATTCATTTGTATTTTTAAATTTATGCGGCAATAAATAAGTTATATGCATGCCACGCCGCCAATTGGACGCTTGTGACATCATTCTCTTACTTTTTAATACTCGCACGGCCATCTTTCGAACACATTTTACCACTGTGCACGAACTATATCTTTTTCGTTGAAATGACATTTCGATTAAATCGAGATTCGTTGGATTGCATACCTACCGTAAAATGTCCGCCTCTTGGCAGCGTTCCACTGGAACCTGAGGGGAACCTTCCATTATTGTTATTTTTAACAACAATTATCTCGTGAACCGTAAGGGGTCTTTCGCACACGATTGCAGATCCGCAGTTTGCAGGCAGAAAGTCCACAAGAGTGAAAGAGATGGAGTCTCTCTTTCACTCTTGTGAAATTTCTGCATGCAATCTGCTGATCTACAATCGTGTGAAAGCACCCTAAGAGATAGGTAAGAATGGATGTCATTTTTGAGTTTTGAGTACCCCCTGCCGATCCTCCCCTGGGGGCTGTAACACCTTGTAGTTGGTGGGGAGGCTTAAGCATGTGGGACATAGGTGTCAAAAGGACCTCGGCCTGCATGCGCATGGATATGAATGAAAGGATCCCTATTCTCCCGGGTGAAAGGAAAAGGATCCCTATAAACGGGCTCTCCTGGCATGTATGATTACGGTATGGTAGAAGGGTGAAAGAGTCTAGCTAACACGGGCCTCTGGATCCCTGGGTCGAGGCCCCTCCCAGACCGAATTACAGTTTGTAATCGGGACAGGAATGACCTGCGGCCCACATAGCGACTAAGGGTGGCGTCCCATTGCAACGTCAATCTTGGCGCAAAACGCAAAACGTCAAATCACTAGATATTTCAGCCAATGATATTCTCTTAGTAATCCACAGAAACACAGTGATTGGCTGTAATGTCTGGTGATTTGCGTTTTGCGCCAAGTTTGACGGTGCCATGGGGCGCCATCCTAAGAAACAGCCCTCCGTTTTTGTTATAGTGGTTTGCAAGCGGATATTTACACATTGAGTATCTCACTCAATGTGACCACCCTCGTGAAAAGAAAGATCAACTTAAAATCACATTAAGACCAGTTTCAAACCACGTTTGGTCTTTTTCTGGTCTTTTACCTTTCAGTACATACCTGCATCAATTTTAGGGCATTGAAATAGACACCACTCTCTCTCCTAAATAAATATAGCTGACTGTATCAACAGAACAGCTATACCTAAAAGTCCCAAAGAACCTGGGATGATTTATTATTATTTACGAAATCTAGAGGCTTCAAAGAGTTGCCGTTATATTTATGGAACTCTGTCCCTCCCTCCATCTCGTCATCTCTTTTTGTGGAAAGTTACAAGAAAGAGCGCCCCCTTTAAAATCTATGACTCGTGATAAGCCTAATAATGATGGGATATTGAGGGTTCAAATTGCCGGGACAAGAATATACTTGCCAATACTGTGATCTTAAGCTGGTCTTTTTTTCACGAGGGCAACCCCCTAAGCTGTGGGTGTACAGCGATCGTGCTCATGGCACTTTGGCACCTAGGGGTTACGAAAGTGTCTTAACGGCCTCTCGGGGACACCGGACGACCTCCCCGAGTAATGCAGTCTTACCCCTGCATGCGGGGCTCTGCAGGGGCGGACCTTTATTTCCCTAGCTTCTCGTGGGATCAATATGGACACGCAAAATAATGAAAATGGCAAAGGAGAAGGAGTCTCTCCGGTAAGCCAAGTTCAGTTGATGGCTGTGCCCTCAGCTCTCTTGGGAGCTGAGGGATTGACGGTCTCTCTGAACGAGGCTATGGTATTGGGAGAGGCCAATCAGTCCCCGAATAAGAAAAATAGCACCAACGGTTTCCTGAAAAGGAGTCTGGGGAGGAAAGTGCAGCAGGCTAGGAAAGCAGTTGCGGGAGCTGGAATGTCGGCAGCTAAAGAGCTGACATCCAGCACTGAGGCCCAGAAGAGGGGTAGAGGCTCAGAGGGCACCCCACCGGGGGTGGCTGGGCCTGTGAAGAGGCACAAGGCGGCCCAGCAGCCGCCGAACAGAGAGTCGTCGGGAGCTGGGCTGGCGGCCGTCAGAGGACCAACCCCCTGACGGTGGTGGTGGCCGACACCAACTACCCGGATTCATTGCTCACGGCGGAGCAGTTCGAGATATTCAGGAAGGCTACCTGGAGGGCACTTGGAAAAGTGTCCCCAGATCAATGGCCAAGATTCATGAGCTCCTTCTGCAGAGGAGGGGTCTTTGTATTTGTGGAGCCGACCTAGCGGCTAAGGCTTGTCTACTCAAACCGGTGGTCGAGACAGAGTCGTGGGAAGGTGCGTCCCTTAAGGTGGGTGGGGTTGAGTTGCTCCAGAAGATGGTGAGAGCTACGGCGTGGTTACCGGGCAAACCGGAAGACCCGTCTCAGGTGCTCCGTCGGTTGGAGGGATTCAACCCCTCACTGAAGACAGCGTCCTGGTAAATTGCCAGGCACGAAAAGCCTCAGGAAGGGGACACACTAGGAGGCGATAGGTATCTCCTAGTCGTGTATATTCCTGAGTCCCAAACGAGGTCCCTTGCGGCTCTCAACAGCAGGCACTCCTATCACTTTGGACAGGTCAACTTTAGGGTTACCGGCCAGGGACAGGAGGAGCCTGTTGAGACGCAGGAAGATCGGGAGCTGACCTAAATGACTGCTCCTGGTCTAAACATTACCTAGATTAACTTGCATCACAGCCAAGACGCCTCTGCAGTCTTGCAGAGGGGCATGGCTGCGAGACATACAGGTATCTCGCTAATCCATGAACCATGGTTAGTTCGAGATACTATGAGGGGATTAGGGGGGGGGGGGGGGGGCTGGTTTTTTTTTGTTACAGGGACCCCAAGACAGCCAAACCAAGGGTGTGTATACTGACGAAGGGAGTTAGCGCTGTCCCGCTGCTTCAACTATGTTCGAGAGACCTGATGGTGATAGCCATGGATCTGAAAGGAATAGGGAGGCTAGTTCTGGGATCAGCTTATTTTCCTTATGACAGCAATACCAACCCGCCAGTGGAGGTACGTACACTGGTGGAATATTGCAAGGAAAGAAGTATTCCTCTTCTGTTGGGGTGCGATGCTAATTTCCACCATACTTTGTGGGGTATCACGGACGTCAACTCAAGAGGTAATGACCTGCTGGAACACCTAATCACTACTGACTTAGATATTCTTAACACAGGGAACAACCCGACGTTCCGTAATACGGTCAGGGAAGAAGTCATTGACATCACTCTCTGCACCAGTAGTTTTAGGGGTAGTATCAAGAAGTCGAAGGTTTCAGATGAACCCACTCTATCAGATCACTCAAAGATAGAGTTCGTGTTGGAATCCGTTGTACCTGCTGGCCCTAAATGAGTCAGAACTCCAAGAAGAACGGACTGGGATCAGTTTTCCACGGAACTGAGATGTGCACTTTCAGTGGTTCCCAGGTCAATCCGAGACGTGGACACCCTGGAGATGGCAGCCAAAACTTTCACGGAAGCCATTAAATTTACTTATGGAAGTAATTGTTGACCTACAAGAGTCCCAAACGCTGGGGAGACACACTGGTGGAACGGGAAGCTCGAGGAGCTTCGCAGGGTAACCAGAGAGAGGTTCAGACGTGCCAGTACTGGCAAAACGAAGGAACTATGGACGTCATTCACAACGATGAGGGACGAATACAGAGGTGCAATACGTAAGGCAAAGCAGGAGAGCTGGACCAACTTTTGCACAGACATCGAGAAGGGAGCTGAGGCAGCTAGACTGGACAGGCTTCTTTCTCGGAATCCGGACGCTATTCTTGGCACTCTGAAATTGCCCGGAGGGGGATACACAGAGTCGGACGGAGGTACCTTGGCCTATCTGATCAGGGCACATTTTCCAAGCTTTTCAAGGTCTGGAGAAGGGGGGACATCAACTCAGAGGCAAGCAAAGTCACCTGTGGCCCAACTGGGCCCGAAACGCCGGCTGGCCAAAAAAATTGTCACCCCCGCCAGGTCAGGTGGGCCCTGAAATCTTTCAGTCCTTATAAGTCTCCTGGCCCGGATGGCATATATCCAGCCCTATTACAGAGGGCTGGAGAGATCATCATAGGGCCGCTAGTGAGACTTGCTAGGGCTACTCTGACGTTGGGATATGTCCCGACGGCATGGAGGGGTACGAGAGTAGTCTTCAATCCGAAGGCAGGTAGGATCGGTTATACTTCACCCAAGGAGTTCTGGCCCATCAGCCTAACTTCTTTTCTACTAAAAACAGTGGAAAGACTTGTGGATAGATATATCCGCGATGAGGTCTTGTCAAGCAGACCGCTTCACAAGGAGCAACACGCCTATAGGGCTGGTCACTCGACGGAGACGGCCCTAAGCGGAGCAGTAAACCTAATTGAAGGTCAACTAAAGGAGAAAGGCTTTGCGATTGGAACCTTTATGGACATCGAAGGAGCCTTCAATAACACCTCTGGAGACGTCATCAGGTAAGATCAGGTGTGCCTACTGCAGTCGTGGAATGGACGTGCCACATGTTGCAGTTTTATCGCCCTTGCTGTGGTGCCTGGTAGTGGATAAACTGCTTCATCTACCCTCGAGTCAGGGCCTTCACGTCGTAGGCTATGCAGACGATATATTGGTTATCGCACGCGGTCAGCATCTGGATGTGCTCTTCGGAGTAATGCAGCAAGCACTGATGATAGTAGATTCATGGTGCAAGAAAACTGGATTATCGTTTAATCCGAGTAAGACAGTTGCGGTTGTTTTCACCAGAAGGTACAAGTGGGGAACTACGAGTATATTGAAACTTGGAGGACAACAACTGGAAATCAAAGAACGAGCTAAATATCTAGGAGTTATTATGGATAAGAAGCTGTCATGGAACGAGCACCTGGAAAACAAGTGCAAGAAGCTAGTAACGACCCTATGGCTCTGTAGGAGAGCCATAGGGAAAAGCTGGGACTTGAAACCGGAGACACTTATGTGGATTTATACAGCGATCTTGCGACCCAGGTTAACCTATGCGGCGGTAGTCTAGTGGAGCAGGGTCGAGCTGTCCACTGTGAAGTCTCAACTAGAAAGGATCAGGGGACTGATTTTGAGAGGCGTCACTGGAGCCTCGAAGTCGACACCCACGATGGCACTGGGGGCACTAACAGGATTAGAGCCCCTCGATCTTACCATCAAGGCCATGGCTGCGAAGACGGCCTGGAGGCTAAATTTAATAAATGACAGAAGGATCTCGACAGCAGTGAAGATCCCAGTCGACATCGGGAGAAGGCCGAAGCTGAACATGCCCAGGGACAAATTAGTCACTCGCTACCTCTTCGAGACGAAGTATCAAGTTAGCCTATCCATGAAGGAGGAATCGGTTAACGGCGACGCATACCTGCCCAGTGATGGAGACAACTGGTTTACAGATGGCTCCAGGAACGAGGAGAATGCAGGAGCCGGCGTATATCGTAGAAGGAATGAAATGGGCTTCACAGTTGAGATGGGGTCCTACGTCACAGTTCTACAATCTGCGATTATGGCCATACTCCAGTGCGCCTACAAGGCAAGGGAGTACTGCAATAGAAGTAACATCCGTATCTGCTCAGACAGCAGGGCTGCTAGATTGGCCTTGAATGGAACAACGACTACGTCGCTATTAGTATGGGAAAGCTTTGAGGCACTAAATACGTTAGCGACCGAAAACCGAGTCACTCTGCTATGGATCCCTGAACACAGTGGTATCAAGTGCAATATGATATATCGGATAGGCTAGCCAAGCTAGCAGCAGGAAGAAATTTTACTGTACCCGAGCCACTTGTAGGTGTTTCCAGCAGGTCAATCACTGAATATATTAAAAGTTGGCTGACTGAGGAACATCAGAATGAGTGGGAGTTGGTCTCTGGTTGCAGGCAGGCCAAAACACTCTTGGGCTCAAAGCTCAACTCCAACCGAGCTAGGGAAATACTCAAGCTCGGGAGGAATGAAATCGAAGTCCTTACGGAACTGTTCATAGGACATGGGAACTTAGGATATCACAGACATAAGATAGGGCTTGCAGAAAGTCCCCTCTGTCGTCTGTGTGGCAAGGATAATGAGACATCTACTCACATCCTCTGTTACTGCCCTGTGGTTGCGGGGAAACGTCCAACACTCACAGGCAATTACTTCATCAGTGAGTCAGAGATATCAAGCAATAGCGTGGCTGCGGTCCTCTTCTTATGGAGAGTGCTATGGGGTCATGCTTAGGTCTCAACCCAGAACTAATAATAATAAAAAAAAAGATTGCCTCGATGTTCAAAATTGTTTGGTGATTGGCAAAAAAATGCTGTGCAGTCTATGATAACTCTCAGATTCTTATACGGCTTAAATATTGCTGTTAAATGTTCTGCAATCTTTTCACGGCAAGGAAAAATGTCGGGCTTTAAGTATATGAAAGATCTTTAATTAATAAGCCACATCGCATACTAGTTAAAGCGATAATTAATTCTTGCAACGGACTAGTTTTACAAGACTTCCGAATCACTTTACGTCTTTTTGAGTTCCAGTATGTGAGATTGAGACAGACAGTTCCGAAGAATGTAAAAATAATCATGATTGTAGCAAAATCAAACCCAGTGTAAAAAAGGCATTTTTTTCAAAGACTCTACAAACTCTTCAATCGGAGGCTGGGGCTTTGAAAATGAATTAGTGAGTTCTTTTGGCAAAACACCTGTAGCATATGCACCCAGTAAAAAGAAACTATTTGGGACGAATTGAGAAGAATTCGCCAGGAGCCCCCGTGAATCTTGCTTCGCGACAATGTCGAATTGGAGATGGTGATGAATTAGTGTAAATTCGTGAAAAGTAATAAAGTCTTCAACTATCCTATTCGCCTGAATTCAGTGGTCGCCCTCTGGACTTTATACACTTGAGATCGCTGGCTCGAGTCTCGAGGCATGCTATTTTTATTATTTTTTTTCGAAATGACCTCGACCACGAATTAAGGCGAATTGACACGCAGTCAATTCGCTCTGGCCCAATTCGTTTCAACGAATCAGAAAGCAGAATTCGGGCGAATTTAAATATGTTAATTCACCGCAATCCTCCCGTATTAGTTTTTTTTACTGGGCAACAAAAGGTTTTTTCAATGTTTGAACCTCTTCTGAATAGGTTTTTGTACATGTTTGTGTACCAAAAGTATCTACATTTTCGGTATTATCAGCTTGTGTGCCAATGCTAACTCCTAATTGCACATTATTAGCTTATTGTGCGCCGATTTCCATGATCCACCAATATTTTCTTTCCATTTTCGTTCTTAGCATTAGTTTCCCAAATTTCCTTCAAAAAAGTTAGATAGGATAGAGTTATCAAACTGTTAGAAACTTACAATGAATACGAAAAAAAATAGAAAAAATTATAATTCCTACAATAACAAAAGTCGTATAGGGGACATCCAAAAATTACGGAAAACGATTTGAAGGGAGGGGGAATGGAGAAAATCTTACTGTTTTTTATGATACGTTTCGAGAAAGGTTGAAATTTTTTATTTTATTGCGGATAAGGGTACCTTTCAACGGACCATGGATTCTGAATTAATCGTGGAATTAATATTTTACATGGGATTCATTTCAAGTTACCTTGTTAGTGTATGACAAATGTGATTGGCCAAGAACCTAGATGCGAACCCTATGTAAAATATTAATTCAATGAAAAATATTAATTCGAGCTCCGTGAAAAGGTACCCTAATTGTGTCGCCGCTCAGGCAGCGTTGGCAGTATTAAAGAAGTCACCAACAGTGTGCTTGTCATTGAATGCTGCTAAAGGCGCCTTTAAGCGCATCTGAGTAGATCTGAGTAGATGCGCTTGAAGGTGCCTCTAGCAGACCTTCAATGACAGCCACTATGTTTTTTTAAATTTCTAACGCTAAAAAATAAAGTTATTGCAATTACGACATCACTTTGTAACGTCAATTTTAATGTACAATTATAATTGCAACAATTTAAATATTTATTTTGTTTCTTTTACCCAATATAATTCGAGATTACTTTAAGATTACTTTAGGGTTACCTTATGGTTACGCTGTGGCGTAACGCTTGCGTTCAGCCGGTCCGTAAGGGATCTGCCCTCGCTTCGCTCGGGCAGCTAACTTCACGCTCGTGAAGTCGTTGCCTTTCGACCCTCGTCACGCAATATACTATATAAGTCGTCAATATTTTTCTAAACATGTAACTCCAATGTTATATTCCAAGATAATTTTTCGATAAAAAAATCAAGAAAAAATGTTATAAAATTACATCAGCTCTTTTTTTAAATAAGCGCGCAAATGTTTATACCACGCTCCTAAATGGTCCAGCATAAAATAGTTTATAACTCAAAAACTAAAACTTTAACTGATTTTTGGGAAAGCAATTTTCGATTTATGTTGTTTATGTATATATGCTATTTGCGTTCCTATTGTATAGATATTTGTTTGACTTTTAACCCTCAAACGGCACACTTCAACCCAGCATACGTAAACGGCACACTAGTGCGAATTGGGATTTTCTGATTTCAGCTGAACATTTTAATATGAAAATAATTTCCAAAATCTGCGTATAAATATATGATTTTGGGGTAAAATTTCTCGCCCAATCCGTTGGGGCAACTTGAATTTATCGAAAATTATATCAACTCATCACAAAATTGTTATTAAAAAAAGGCTTTCTTGAAAAATAGACATTTTCAACAAAAAAACATAATTTTTTCAAAATTAAAGGTATTGAAATGTAACTAACGCGATTCTTTATTTAAATAGATGTTCTTTCATGAAAAAAATATGCCAATCCGATAAAATTAGATTAAGTATTTTTCCAGATGTGTCAGATTTTCGGTATTTTTGTATGAAGTATATCACGAGTGCAGGACAGCACACATTGTTATTTTTGTAGTATACAAGCATATTATTGTATAAATAGTGTTTTTGTGTCAAAGTTTGAAAGAATTCATTTTATTATAACTTTGGGAAGCTCTCCATGTGACTGATTGGTAAAAACATTGATCAGTGAATTGTGTCAGGGCGGTGATGTGCGACGTGAGGGTTTGTTAGGAAAGAGTAAAAGTACATAGAATATTTAGAGAAAAGAAAAAGTTTTACTACCTATTTTTAGAAAAAATTAACATTATTATATTGTGAAACTATTACTCTTATGACAATCATCATTGAACATTATTCATTAAGACCAATGCAGTCAACGCAGACAGAAGCTCTGTGATCGACGCACATCGTCTTCAGACTCTTCTGCTAGTGCCTGCAGAACAGTCCTAGAACTTCCCAAACTGTAACGACGTCCTTACTCCGCCATTCTTAATATAACAAAAATGGTTGAAAAAATATCATCATATCAATTTAAAGTCTAACAATAGCGAGTAATTGTAAACTTTGTGCTTTTCGTGCAATATTTTCACTGGTTCATGAAATGTTATTTATTATTGTTTATAATCTTTCTTTTTGTTCATAGACATATTTATGAACAAATTAACTTACCCTTTTATGAAAGATCTTGTTTCAGGCACAGAAACAACGTTTTACAATTTTTCATAAAACTCGACTTGGCACCTTCTAACGGCACACTAGTGCGAATTTGCACCACTTGAAACTTTTATATTGTCTCACTCGGCTGCTCGCAGGCGGATGACTATCTGTTTACGCGTCATGTATTTGTGGGTGTATGGACATATTTAACGTAGCGGTGAGAGACCTTGAAAATAGTTTTAGAAAAAATATCAGCGCTTGGAAATTTTTGCTGGTGCGAATTCGCACTAGTGTGCCGTTTGAGGGTTAAAATAAACTAATACTATAAGAGCTCCAGCTGCACAAAAGTTTTTCTCTTTGTGAGATTGTCCAAGTAAATATATATACTATAATTAAAATAAAATGTAAGAATGTGGGGATAATAGGGGAACTGTTATAAAGATTCCTGCTATAATAAGAGATGATGGTATTTCTGTATGTATTATTATAAACTTGAGCGAGCAAAAATTAGTATTTACGTTTAGAAAAAGTCTTATTTACTGTTTGAAAATGGTGAGTGTGAAAAAGTGATAATGGTCAATAACAAGTTTTCTAAAAAATATTGTCAATAGTAAATATTTTAAGTAACATAAGTTATAAGAAATGTACGAAATTCTAGTATTAACTTTTAAGTAAGAATGCGTATTGAAATGAGAGCCGCTAGTAATATCTGCAACCGGGATTTGCGGGAATTTTAAAAGACTATGTATACTAAAAACGCCCGAAAGTTTTCGAGCTGTTCCGTCTATAGCCGAGCGGTTATTGTTTAATTTTAAGCAAAGACAACATATTTCAACTATGACAAGTAATTGGAGTAAGAATTTGAAACATCTTTTTTATTCGTATATATTTTTCAACTCGTAGAAATGTTTATATTATTAAACTAAAGGAAGAAATGCTTCTCTGACTGGTCGTAGCAGAAGATAATTCAGGTAAAATGCTGAAATTTCGGCGGGCTATTTGAAATAATGTTTCAAAATATGTGGTTTATTTGAGGAAAATGAAGTAAATGTTAGAATTTGAAAGTGAATCATGAGATATTATGGCATCTTATACTTCGTGGTGAATAAATTAAGTACAGGAAATATGAATTTTCAAGTGCAGTCTGAAAGTGATATAGAAAAAAATTAGCTTTTATAAATTAAACGTTTTGAAATGTGCTTTAGCGTATGAAATCAATATTCACACAATTATTATATTATAATATAATTGTTATTGTTATATACAGTTATTATCATTTTTCCGGTTCTGAACATTTAACAGCTCTAATAAAAAATGTATAAGGGTTAAACCACTTATTCATTTACTTGTTCCTTCAATTAATTTCCTTTATTGTTGAAAACATTCCCAAATTATTTAAATACAATTTGAATGTATTCATATTCTTATTTCTGAACACATGACATAAAAAATACATACATACTGCTTAAAGTACTTGCCAGAAATGATTGCAGTATTTCAATCTCAAACTCCAGTCATGTAAAATTAAGTAATTAATGTTAGAAGTGCTAAATTTATTACAAAATGTACCAATCCAATTTATTTGAATAAAATAATCTTAATATTTATAGAACAGAATTTCAAATAGCCCGCTAAATTCAGCCATTTTATCCCAATAGTCATCTGCTACTAACAGTCAGATGTACATTTTTTATATATTTTCCATTTTCTACATCTTTCTAGATACTGAAATGTGGACATTATTAGAATAACAGGTTTAACTGTGTATTGCAGCTATGTTTATTACCAACAAACATTCCATTTATAAGGAATTGGAGAATGATCAGTATTGCTCGCTTGCACTCGGCCATGACTAAGGGGCAAGGGAGCAGTCCCATGGAGGTAGATTAGTGGAATAGTCAGGGATGTGCAGTTACGCGTAACTGGAAGTTTATTACGTATAATATCTAAAGGAGGTATTTTACGTAAAATACCTCGAGTATGTAAAATACGTGTAGAAAACCTCTGATTGGCCATTTAATTCAAATTTTCAACTTCCCGCCACAGAGGTGGCGGGAAGTCAATTACAAGTCAATTACAAGATGTAATTTACATCATGTAGAAAACTGATGACGTAAAATACCAGGTAAATTACCTAGAGTATTTTACTTACCAATCTCTGAGAATAGTGGAACAGTTTTGACGAATGAGGTGACTACTAGATCTTATTCAGGCACCTCATTGTTCAAAACTGTTCCACTATTCTACTGACCTACCTCCATGCAGGGACGTGCAGTTACGCGTAACTGGAGGGCTTTGAAGTAAAATACCTAAGTGAAGTATTTTACGTAGAAAACAGGTAAAATACCTAGTAAATTACGTGCCAAGATGGCGGTCTTGTAGAATTGTGCATAACCTGACTTTTTTTAATTTCTGGTATCGGCATTCGTGAGGACGTAAGAGTTTTTTTTCAATGCCTATATTGTTAATTGAAAAATAATAATGTCAAACAGGGATGTGCAGTTACGCGTAACTGGAGGTTTTTTACGTTAAGTTAAGTTAAAAACTTAAGTTTTTTACTAAAGGAGGTATTTTACGTAAAATACCTGAAATATGTAAAATACATGTAGAAATCCTCTGATTGGCTGTCTGATTCGTGGTTTAAATTTCCGGCCTCAGAGGTGGTGCCCTCATATATAGAACAAGACGTAATTTACATCATGTAGAAAACTGATGACGTAAAATACCAAGTAAATTACCGTAGAAAACCAAGTAAATTACCACTAGTATTTTACTTACCCATCACTGCCTCCATGGGACTGCGCACTGCGCCCTAATCAGCCATATGCATCGCCCCCACTCTTTTTGTTCTCTTAGCGTCTGGAGGGGTATCGTAGTTCCAATAAATCCAATAGATGGCGGTGCGAACGCGTATGCCCGTGTTTGCATTGTTATGTATAGCAAAAATACTAAAATTCATTTAAAACTTGATACTTTTCATAAAAATAAAAGAAGAACATAGTTTTCAGTAACAATAAGCGCAGATGTAATTATTAATAATAAAAAATTCATGAGAACATGCAATTTATTATTAGGAAAATTGAATATAAATATGAGTATTTTGAAAACAGTTTGAATTGTATTCATATTTCTCTATTATTTATTTTGCTGATGTAATTAATTAATTTTATCAACAATTGCAATTGTTACCAATTTTAAACATTTATTGATATTATTTCATTAATAATAGTAAAAATAATATTTAGACCTTAATAATTAGCCTTATAATTTACCTTTTCATTAATTCTTCTAGAAATTTCCTCTCCCAATGAAAAATATATATTTATATATAACGTATTTATAATAAATTATATAAAAATAAATTAATGTAAAAATTGCATCAAAATAATTTATAATTGAAGAAAAATTATTTATGGAATATATTATTAAAGACACTTATAATGACTGGAAAGAATAATTTATTGTAAAGTGATTGACAAGATTAATGAGTGAAAAAATATATTCATATCAATGTATAAAAGCATTTCAATCAAAAGGCATACAATTTTTTTAAGTAAACGAATTAAAAATATTTCTTTTCATTTTCATTATAAATCGCCTAACAAATTAAACGAAAAAATATATATAATATACAGAGTGCACAATCTTCCCTTTTTTTCTCAGTTTGCTGTTTTTTCTTGAAATTCCCCTTTTTCACCTATTCTCAAAAAGCTTCCCCTTTTTCTCCTTTTATTGAAATACACGATAATTGAAAATACAATATTTGAACTACACCCAGAACATTACAAAATATATAGGACTTTTTGAATAAGTATTACAAGGTGAACACTTTATATACCTGCCTAATTTAAGAATGGAATATTCCAAATTCATGAACTGCAATGTAAAATTTAACGATTTTAAATTCAAAATATTTCCTACTGGTTCAAAAATTATGGCGAATTTGTTATATTTACAGCTTTTACTAGTGAAGAATAATTAAAAATTACGAAATTTCAAAATTAATTTTTTGCTCAGTAACAATTTTTTCGAAAATGTGTAAAAAATGTTTTTTTTTATTGATCCCTATGCACACATTTTAAAAAAAGTTATAGTTATAAAGAATATTTGATAAATTTTCAGAAATGCTTCCAAGTTTTGAAATATTTATTTTGAAAATATTTTATATTCAAAAATATTTCAAAAAAAATGTGCACAATTTAAAAATATTAGAGGGTTTAAAAATTTTGAAACGATTGAAAAAGAATTTTCAAAAGATATGCGGTGAAATTTTTATGATTTTTTAGTTTGGAAAAATGAACTTGAAGAGAAATTTTCAAAAGATTTCAAAAGATTACCTCAAATTTCGAAAAAGAGTAGAAGATTTTAAAGCAAAGTGTTTCAATTTTTTGTAAGATCAAAAAATTAAGAACCGAGTGAATTCAAGAAATATTTAGAAGATTCGAAGAGATTAGAAAAGAATTTCAAACTGTAAAAGATTTTATGGAAAGGCAGATTTTTGAAAAGATTTCAAACAAAAAATTTAGAAGCTTTAAAAGAATTACATTTTGAACGATTCTTCAAAATTTCAAAAAAAAATCGAGTCAGCTAAAAATATTTTAAGGAATTCAAGAGTTTTTGAATAGATTTGAAATATTTTAAAACTTGGAAACATTACTGCGTAGGACTCAATAAAAAAAAAAAAACATTTTTTTACACATTTTCAAAAAAATTGTTACTGCGCAAAAAATTTATTTTTAAATTTCGTAATTTTTTATTATTGTTCACTAGTAAAAGCTGTAAATATAATAAATTATTCATAATTATTAGTCGTAAATATTGAACCAATAGGAAATATTTTGAATTCAAAATCGTTAAATTTTACATTGCAGTTGATGAATTTGGAATGATCTATTTTAAAATTAGGTAGGTATTGGGATCTGAATTCTTGGGTGCGCCACCGTCGACATAATTTCAATATGGCCGTTATTCCAGGTAGATTTTGAATAGAAGCCTAGGTAACGTGCGAAAATCATTACAGATTATTACAAATATTTCAAAAATGAAAAATCCTGAAGGATCCTCATCAGACTGATTCTATTTCAAATCATGCAGAGAGATCCAGTTTAGGATGTCAGAATAAACAAAAGATTTTTTTTAGGTAAACCATTTTTTCAGCAAGAAACATTTTTTTTGTCAGAAAAACCAAATTTTTAATTTTTGCGTAAACTACTAGGAAAAAGGGTAAATGTGAAGATCACAAAGTTGTTTAGAATTAAAATTTTAAAAGCAATCGAATTAAATTTTTATATAGTTCAACAAAACTTAAAATTTATTGAATGTTACTATAATTTACTGAAAAATAAGTGGTCTTTCCAGAGATAGTGTACTTTTTGCACATAGAAAACATGTTGAACGGATATTTTTTTTTTAAAATAAAGAAAATCGACAGTGCAATGGAAGACATCGAGTGCAGAGGCAGCAATAATTAACAAAGTATAAATATTTAGTCGATGGAATGTAACCTTTAAAAAGTGTATAGAGGACTTTTTGTAGAAATTTTAAACAACTTATTAAAATGGAAGGTTAACTTCATTATAGTTCCTAATTCGTAACACAATTTTTTGTCGGCTTTTGTATCTCTTTATTTTCATTGAAGAATTATATTTTCAAAGGTAAATTTATTATGAAACCCTAACCTGGACCTCTCTGCATGATTTGAAGTGGAATCGGTCATCATCAATTAAAAACAAGATGTTGCTCTTTTGAGGTTAAGGTTGTTGACGAATAATTATAAAAAATGGAATATAGTTATGTTTTTTATTAATAATTTACAATATTATCATTTATAAATACTTCATTTTATTTCATCTGGCATATTAACGAATATTTGCTTGAGCCAGAGCAGTAAAAATCTTCGCTTTTAAAGTGATAGGAACAAACTACCATGGTGTCAGTTGTAGGTTTTCCCATTCTTAATGCATTTTCCAAGCTATGCGCTGATCAATCTTTTCGGGCTCTCTAAACGTATTTTTAATTGTCATAAGTGATACGCCGACTTTAGGAAAACGGAAAAATCGCAGCAAAACTCTTTGCTTTTTGTTTTTCGCGGGGAAAATTCCATAATAGAAATTTTTAAATAACAAAATAAGGTTCTGCCTTGATTTTAAATCCATTTTGAAGCATTATCTATTGTTTATTTTTAAATGAACAGTATTTTTCTGCGATTGCCCATGCGATCTGTCAAAATCTACCTGGAGTTGAAGGTTTCAAATTCTGCCACCAGATGGTGTATCGCAGCGCATCGGATCCCAATATAAAGTGTTCACCTTCTAATACTTATTTAAAAAGTCCTATATATTTTGTAATGTTATGGGTGTAGTTCAAATATTGTATATTCAAATATCGTGTATTTCAAGAGGAAAGGGGAAAAAGGGGAAGTTTTGAGAATAGGGAAAAAAGGAGAATTTCAAGAAAAAAAGGGAAACTAAGAAAAAGGGGAAGATTGTGCACTCTGTATATTATATATATTTTTACGTTTAATTTTTTAGGCGATTTATAATGAAAATGAAAAGAAATATTTTTAATTTGTTTACTTAAAAAAATTCTATTCCTTCGAATTGAAATGCTTTTTTATATTAATGTAAATATATTTTTTCAGTCATATTTTCATATTTTTGAGAGAGAGAGAGGAAATTTCTAGAGGAATTAATAAATAAGTATATTATAAGTATATTATATGAATGCAAAGTATATTATATGAATGAAAAGTATATTATATGAATACAATTCAAACTGTTTTCAAAATACTCATATATATATATTCAATTTTCCTAATAATAAATTACATGCTTTCTTGAATTTTTCATTATTAATAATTACAGCTGCGCTTATTGTTGATGAAATATATGTTCTTCTTTTATTGTTATGTAAAGTAGCAAGTTTTAAATGAATTTTAGTATTTTTGCAATACATAACAATGCGAACACGGGCCTACGCGTTCTGAGCGCCATCTATTGGATTTATTTGAACTACAATACCCCTCCGGATGCTAAGAGAAAAACTACCACATACACATACACGGGCGATGCATAGGGCTGGCCCTAATGGTGCTGTCACACCTCTGCCTGCCTGCCTGGGGCAGGCAGACAAGTTGTAAGAGTAAAAGAGATAGAGAGTATTTCTTGACCAATTTTGCGCTCTCTATCTCTTTTACTCTTACAACTTTTCTGCCTTCCCCAGTAGAGATGGGGAGTGACGTCAAATGACGCCGACCGCTTCGGTCATCTGACCGATTTCCCGTCATCTGACTGTCTGACCGGACATTTTGGAAAAAGTGGAAATCATCTTATAAATAGTCATTGGAATGTTTTTTACTAAATAATGTAAGATGAAAACAAAAGCGGAACAATTTTCTATGTAATTGCAGGCTGGTAATCTCTTCAGACGGACAATTTCTTCGATTTGCGTGATTTTTATGAGACATAACCTACAAAAATCATTCGGAATTAAGACATAAGTTTATGGCAAATATGATTTGTTTATTTCAGGATTAAATCTAACTAAATGACTGAACGCTAATTTTTGAAAAGATGATTCAATAAACCTATCTTAACGTGAAGCGACTTCGTAAAACTAAACTTACGCGAAATGGAAAAATTTTCGCTGATGCTGTCAAAACTATATTGTGGTTTTGATTGTAGTATAAGGCTTTTATTTTTCAACGTTTTTTTAGTTTTAAAGTTCTCAAGAAACTATAAATATATTCGTATATAGCCTATTCTTAACAAAATAGAGATAACTCGGCTTTCAGTGTATGATAATATTCATTATAATAAATATTATTGTACACTATTAGTACACTACTATTGTTACACTTAATTCTGTTGTTGAAAAATTAACTGTTATGTAGAAACTTCAACCATTTTTTTCTTTCTTTCCTGAAAAACCTTTGTTGGTTGAAAATTCAACACTTTATTATTGAAAATTCATCTCTTTGGATAGAAAATTAACTTTGTTAACTGAAAATTCAACTCTCACATCTTTGTCTAAAAATTGATCGTTTGTAGTTGAAATTAAAGTATTAAATTTTTTATAGAGAATTCATCTTTTTTGGTTGAAAATTCAAATACGTGGTTGAAACTCGAACTACTTTGTGAAAAATTCATTTTTTTTGGTTTGAAGATTCATCACTCTATTAGAAAATGCATCTCTTTGATTCAAAATTAGTTTTGTCTTTGATTCAAAATTAATTTTTTAATGAAACTTTGTTTTTTCAGTATAAAATTAATCTTATTGCTTGAAATTACATATTTTTGGTTAAAAATATAATCATTTTGTTACAAATTTAACTGTTTCATTAAAAAATCATCCTTTTTGGCTGAATATTAGTCTTCTTTAGGTAAAATATCAACTATTAAATGTTTTGTGAAAAGAATTTAACTTGATTAGAAATTTGAAGAACAGAAAAGTTAAAAAGTGCAGTTTTTATTTTCAATTTAGGATTCAAAATTTATCGACCCGAAAATTTTGAGCTTATAGGTTTAAAATAGCTTGAAATTTTTGCACTTCTAAACTTTAAAGTTTTCTTCAAATTTTCAATAGTTCAGTCTTATGATTTTGATTTTAAAAGCGTTTTTAATTGGATTTTCCAAAAACATAAAAATAAACGTTATTTCAAGGCTTTCCAAAAACACTTTTACTATTACAAATTCAAAACTAAAAATGCAAAAGCTTGAGCTATTCAAATATGAACTAATGATTAATTCCTGAATTTTAAACGATGCTTTGATTTGAAATTCTCTCATTTCTGAAGTTTCACTGCAATTATTCTTTTCATGTTTTCAATTTAAGATTGCTTTGATTCTTAAGATTTTCATTATTTGGATGTTGTTTGATTTTGAACAATTTATTTAAATTTTAAGGAAGAGAGAATCCTAAACTGCGATTTTAAGTGTTATGAAATTATAGTCGAGCAAGTATTTTTGAATTTCTTAAATGAAATACAAATAATTTTGAATTTTGTCATAATTGAATTATTCTAATGTTAACCTTTTCCTACTTTACAATTATTTAAGTATACAGGATTTTAATTTGAAATTGTAAAATTATGAACTATTTAAATTTGAAATGACAAAAGGTTGAACATTTAAATTTTAAAGCATAATGTTAAGCGTGTAAATTCTTAAACCGAATGTATAAAATTTGTAATTATTCAAATGAAAACAAAATACTTTTGAAGTTTGTTAACAATAGTTAACAATTATACCTTAATACCTCAAGGTATAATTTCCATTTTAACACTTAGGCATACAGGTTAGGTTCACTTACTACAAGAAAATACTACAAACTAAATTTTATACCATTTATTGGATGAAGAAACTCACACAAAATCATGGTTTTGGTTTCTTTTTTGAAAAAAGTGTACTTCTCAGTTTTCAAGATTTGAAAACTATTTATGTTTAATAGGTTATGTTCGTTGACAGCAACGAGTTACGATCACTTTTGGCGTACTTTTTCCTTTTATTCACCTTTTTTTGAAAAAAAAAATTTCGTTTTACTAATAAAAAGGTTTTGTGTCTTTTATATCTATTTTGTTAATTCAATTTTTCGCTTAATAACATGATTTCCACTTTTTCCACTTGTCCGGTCAGGTGACAGTCAGATTACCGGAAATCGGTCATATGACGGTCACTCCCCATCTCTATTCCCCAGGCAGGCAGGCAGAGGTGTGAAAGCACCAGAAGTGGTGTTGCAGAATGTTGCTTGCAGTGAGGTTCATGGTACAAAACCAGGGTTGGTAACGTATAATACTCCACGTATTATGGTCCATTTACACCTCGTTTGCATGCAGGCGCAAAATGTATCTTCCTCTCACTCTACTACGTGACGATGCCATGCATTTATCTCATTCTAGATTTTCCTCTGTCCGTGAAGATTTTCCGGTTTTGTGGAAAATCTAGAGTGAGATAAATGCATGGCACCTTCGCGTGGTAGAGTGAGAGGAAGAGAGTTTTTCCAACAGAGGTGTAAATGAGCCTTCATACGTGGGTTTTACCATGGACATAGGAAGGTAGGGGACTAGGCATGTCGTTGCGGGGTTGAGTAGTCCAGAGGGGAAGGCCGCCATCTTAGCACGTAACAAGTATATATATATATATATATATACTGTGTATCTGCAATCGTGCGAAGTACGAAAGTTATTGTATACATTGCTTTTTTTTTACAAGTTTGCATTTATTTTCTCTTGTTGAACTGTAAGAAGTCGACAAGAGGAAAAATGGTGAATTGTTTAGTTCCTGTTTGCAATAACTATACAGGAAGGAGGAGTAAGAAGAAAGCTTGGAAGGTTACGTTTCACATGTAAGTAAAAAATTATTAATTTTTTTAATTAAATAAACCTAAATATATGTTAAATATAAAGAAACGGGTAAAAGCAACTTAATAAACTTAATGAAACCGTGCGAAATTATCGTATAAAAGGTGTTAAGTTATACATAACCTATCAAACTTAGTGAAGCTTGATAGGTCATGAACTGAGAAGTTCCTACTTGCTTTTTTTGAGATTATGACATTGCTGGTTTTGTGGTCAGATCTATAAGTAATAAATTAAACTGCGCAGATTGTGTCGAGGCCTTAAAAGGAAATGTTCAAAAGTCAAGCTGAAAAGGTCTTTAATCAGACATTAAAGGAAAGTGGTGGAGACGAGGGAGGAAACTATCTCTCAGAAAGATTTTCAGAAGCTTTCCTAATAAATGAAGTCCTGAAAGACAAATAAAGGACCATTCCAATAATCAGGCTCCAATTGAGAATCATGCCTTGCATCTCGCGAGAGCAGTTGTTGCTAAGTATTTGAAGGTGCGTGTAAATTATAACTGCTCTCGGATTGTAGACAAATCCCAAAGTGTCAGACAACTCTACGGGAAGATTATTCTGTTTAAAGGGCAGTAATGACTAAATTCACTGCGATCAGACTTGTAAATTTGATGTATGACACGTAAGATGTGTATATAATGTATATTAAAAGAATTATATTCCGGGAAAACGTTATTTTTCTTCATCCTTCAATAGTTGTATATTTATTATTACTTACTAATTTTCGTACTTGATTTTTTATTTTTATAAACACTTTATATTATTTTCTCTCTCTCTCTCTCTCTCTCTCTCTATATATATATATATATATATATATATATGTATATATATATATAATTAATTTATATATATTTATTTATTACTTTATAAATTTTAGAGTATTTTTAAAAATGCAAAAGAAGTTTTAAGAGCTTTAAATGTTGCAAGGGAATTTAAAAGATTATAAACAATTCAAAATATTTCAGGGTATTTTAAAAGATTCCAAGGAATTTGTAATAGTTTTCAATAATTTGAAGTAATTCCAAAGGATTTTAGAGATTAAAGGATATTTTTAAAACATTCAAGGAATTAAAAAGAGGTTGCAAAAGTTTTAAGGAATTTCTAAAGATTTTAAATATCTCACGGTATTTTAAAATATTCCAAGGCATTTTCAAAAAATTAAAACATTTCCAAGAAATTTTCAACGATTTCAAACATTTTAAGGGATTTACGCAATTTTTAATGGGGGCTTAAAGAGTTCAATAGAACTTTGGAAGATATAGATTGTGAAAAGATTTTGTTGTACCTATACCTACTTTATTTTTTATTTTTGTAAACACTTTCTATTATTTTTCATATTTCATTCAAATAAATTATTTATGAATGAATAAGGTACACGTTTCAAGTGCAGACTATTGAAAATAAATACTCTTGAAAAAATTTAAAGATGAAACATTTTAAAGCAAGTTGAAAATGTGAAAACTGGAGACTGAAGTTATTATCCAATATAAAATCGGAACCATTACAAAATATACTATTTTTTTCAATTTTTTTTTAAATCTTTACTTGAAAATGTAACTATTGTTGAAACTTTTTTTTCGTTGAAAATTAATTTTTTTAAACTCGCAATTGAACTATTCCATTTGTATTTAAAAATTGATATTGTTTAGTCGAAAATTTAACTATTTTGTTGCAATTTCAAATTTCGTTCAAAACTTATATTTTTTGGTGGAAAGTTGGTTAAAAATTTAACTATTTGGTTGAAAATATATTTATAACCTCATATTTTTGAATTAAAAATTCAAATATATTGTACAAAGTTCATTTTTTTCTCAAAAATTCAATCATTTGGTAGAAAATTGTTTTGTTTTTTTTATTTGAGAATTAGTTTTTTCAAATGAAAAACTGCTTCGTCATGTTTCTGTTTTGAAATTCCCGCCAAAAGTTACATGGTAAGATGGTAGACTCCCCCTTGTAACTTATACTCAATCCCCTCGCCCAAGTTTGGGAGGACGTGCCTTGTCCCCTACCTTCCTATGTCCTTGGGGTTTTACGCGTATATTACCACGTATATTACCTCTCTAGTTTTCTACGTGATTTGAC
Organism: Andricus quercusramuli; assembly: GCA_932178445.1. Classification (NCBI taxonomy): domain Eukaryota; kingdom Metazoa; phylum Arthropoda; class Insecta; order Hymenoptera; family Cynipidae; genus Andricus; species Andricus quercusramuli. The sequence goes on along the minus strand of CAKNXH010058005.1, from coordinate 53,531 downwards.
GTATATTACGTCCGAATGAAAACTTTCATTGCGCATGCGTTCATATCGAAAAAGACGTATCATAACCTATTTTTCTTCTGGGTCGTGGTCGCCATGTACGTTCGTGAATGTCGCGCGAAATGCCGATATTTAAAAATTCCTTGAATTTGAATAAATGTTTCAGCAGTTTGAGGTTATAATTAGGGAGACCCAACATAATTACATATATTATATTATTCAATATGATTCATCATAATTATTATCGAAAGAATCAAAAATTGTTCACATACCTGTGGCTTTCTAGACGTTTGAAACTAGGATTTTTAAACATTTTATCGCAAAAGACACTTTGCGGAAGTTTCCTGTCTTTACTTCTTCCGCTCAAAGAACAAATCCTTCCATGGAATTGCATTATGATGCTGGGTATTTCTTTCGAGCCTAGGCATCATTATTATTTTCAATTGCTATAACGCATTCAACAGAATTATTAATAATTATTATATCTCAAAAGTGAGGTTATGTACTTGTCAAAACTAATTTTACAAGTCGCCCATCTTGAAAACGTAACTTACAGGAGTTTTCTACGCTTTTCTACTGTTTTCGACGTATATTACGTAAAAAACGTATTACACGTAGAAAATACTCGAGCTACGCGTAACTGCCAACCCTGTGCAAAACTAATCGTAGGTGGCAGCACCGAGCCGAGTCCTAGACCCTCTGTCGATGAGAGACGAAAAAAAGATGGTGCTAGGTTTACGATTGCTTATAATTAAATATATAAGGGTAAATAATCTTTAATTATTATAATTTTATACTCTTAGTGGAAATTATACATACAATTGGAAGTATGGTGAACTTTACTAAACCTAACCTGACTTTGGATGTGACAGTCAGAAAAGGATTTATCAATCTTTTATGATAAAAAAAAAAGTGTTATATGATAAATTTCGATAAAAAAAAGCTTGAAAAATATGTTTTCTCATGTTTACAAGGGATAAAAGGCACTTTATACTTATTAACAAAATTTCTGTCCTAGAAATTCGTATCCCATTGACAGAGGGCCTATTACTCGTAACGTATGAATGAAGCGCGTGGCGGTAAAGGTCAATAAATTTAAATGCGAAAATTTATGCTGATATCACAATTTGCGTTTTTATTCGAAATGTTGAGAAACTTTGTAACTTTTTGTAGACCCGACATAGAAAATATATCGTAGACAAGATAAGAGGACAAGTAGGTATGAAATCTCAAACATATCTGTTTGCTGATTTTTATATTCTCCGCATGGATCTCTTGTCGCCAAAATCCTATCCCTTCCAGAAATTTACATGCAGCCAATCAGCCCCATTTCCTCAAGGGCAGAGTCGTTAAGGGGAAAAAGATGATTCAGCGCGCGCAACTGTCCACCCGCAGTTCCCTGTCCCAGGTAAAAATCGGTCAACGTTCGAAATCGAGGTACCAAGTCTTGGGAAAAACCAGCCCTATCCTGCTACTCCCCGTGTCTGCAACGGCGAAACGTACTTCCCTTAGTGATTATAGTTTCTATGTGCAAAATTTTCTCACCAGAGCGCGTTGCACGCGCCACACTCTACAAAAGTATTGTGCCCATTATGCTGAACGGAGATTTTCTAAAAAATATAATGAATAATTTATTTGTGAATGAAAAAAAAAGTGATTTGGTGAGATTTCTATACTTAATATTGACCGTAATGTCACTGTCAAAGTGCAAATTCAATGGAAACTAGTGTATTGTGGCGAACTGTAAGTCAGGTTATAGTTCACAACCTTTAAACGAAAATGAAAAAATTCACTTTTTTCGGTTCCTTCGGGAAAAGAAAACGTCGAAAAATGGCAAAAAGCGATATTAAGGAAAGATTTTATTGTGATAAGTGGTGTGCCAGAAATTTCCTTCCTCAGGATATGATGGAAATAACAACTCAAATGTATTCAATATTAAGCTAAAAAACGACGTACATTATAAAGACGAAGCGTGTGTGTTTTTTTTTTAATTTGTATATTCGGTAGCTTACTTTTTCCTTCAAAAATTCTGTAAAATCCTTACACGTTGGTTTTAATTAAAAGGACTAGTTCAAAATATAGATAGTATGTAATGAAAAATTGTTTTATTTATTATTCATAAAATATTTAATTTCAACAAAAATAAAGCAGAAGTATTATATGGAAGCCTTCAAATTCTTGATAAAAATTAAAATTCTGCATTATCAAACAAAATTAATAAATTTGAATTTCATTATCAGTTAAAGCTTAATTCCTGAGATTCTGTTTATTTTGAAGTATCTTTCATCTTTTGCATTGTAGCATTATGTCGTACAAAGCCTTGTTCAATTTGAGAGCTTCATTTTTACTGTTTGAAGACAGGTTGATCCATTTTTTGATAACCTTCAGTTAAGTTTATACCATAATATTTAACATACTCTAAACTTATCTGGAATTTGTCAGAAGGTGGGTCAATCACATCTAAATTAAATGAAGAATTATGTTTTCAATAGAGCAGTTTCGTAATCTAAAGTTTTGATTTCATCTTTTCCGAACCTTAATATTTTAAATACATATGTATATCATGTATAAAAAAATCAGCTGAGCAATCCCATGTCAAACCATCCGAAGAATTTCAGCTATTGTTAGTAATATTGATGAAAATTTTAGAATGTCTTCTCTTAGATGTTGGAAGAAAAAATTCCAAAATAATTACCGAAAAAATCAAAAAACTTAGAAGATATACAAAATTGAAAATGTTGGTCCTTTTTTTCTTAAACTTTCATAACATTGGTGATTTGAGCGATATTAAGGTCTATTTTTTTGTAAATTATTCTAATATGACGCAGTTTTGAAAACATATTTTTGGGAGAAAAATTTCAAAAACTTCTTGAATTTTTTAAAAACTAATTTTGAATCTGAATTTCTAAAAAAATACTATTTATTTTCTTCATTTTTTATGCAGGTGGCTTTTAATGTCCTCTATAAGTCCTGTAAATATCAAAATGGGATCTCCCTTAGTTTTCGAGAAATAATTAAGAACAAAGCCAAAACCACGAAGGAATAGTGGATAGTGTAAGTTATCTATATATAAAAAATGAAAAGTGTTTTTTTTTTCTTCAGAAATTCTGTTTCTTAATTAGTTTTTGAAAAATCCAAGAATTTGTTTAGATTTTTCTCTTCAGAGAATATTTTTCCAAAACTGCATCCTATTACAAATTATTTACAAAAAAATAGACCTGAATATCAATTAAATCACCAAAGTTATGACAGTTTAAGAAAAAAAGGACCAAAATTTTCAATGCTGAATATCTCCTAAGATTTTTTATTTAAAAAAAAAATTATTATTTTGGGCTTTTTCTTTCAACACCTGATAGAACGGATTCTAGAATTCTTATCAAAATTACTAACAATAGCTGAAATTCTTCAGATGATTTGACATGGGACTGCTCAGCTTCTAAAAGGTAACGATGAATTGTGGCATAGATATTTCGTTTCTTAAATTTTATATCAGAAAATGTATATCATTTTGTTACAATTGAAATGTTTTTTAATTTTGATGTGGTTTTTAACATTCATATTTAATTACCGATCTAGCAATTCTTTCGACCTGATTCTAAACGATGTAATTTCATCTAAAACAAAATTTAATTTTCATTGCAAAGAACGTGTCAATGAAGCTGTAGAGGTATTAACATATATACTTCAATTTTATTTACAAATAAGGATGAGATAATTTGTAAGACAGGAAATGGCTGAAATTAAAAAAATTATCGTCTCAAAGAAAAAAGCAGCCAAGCTTTGCGACCGTTAACTAGACTTGAAATTAATACATGGAACTGGAATTCAAATTAATACATATTAAAAATATGTACTATCGAATTTAATAATCAATAATGAATATGTTTTGTTATATTTTCAAATTTTGAATTAAGTATATATATCCCTTTACATGAGTTTTCATGATGAGCACTGGGCTTAACTATTTTTTTTAAATTGATTCATATGAAGCTGAAAGAAATAAAATGGAAAATATTTTTGTTTAGAAGCTAAAGCTTTTTTCTTCTTTTTTTTTTAAATTTATTTAGTCTTATGGGGATAACATAAAAAATATTTTGTTCAGTGTATCAAGAAATTTTTAATCCATATCCACTGTACACATTTTACGTGATTTCATGTCTTCTTTTTCTATTTTATATTAATTGATTAATTATTTCAAGTTTTCAAATATTTGTCTATAGTATAATGCAATTTTAAAGCGTGCCGCGTGCAGCGCCGCTCTGGTGAGGAAATCTCGCAGATACATACTATAATCACTAAGGAACCGCCATTTTTTTTTTAGTCGGACAGGGCTGGGAAAAACCCAGTTATTACGGTCCTAGAAGTGAAGAGACGTATTTACCCAAACCCCAATAAAAGAGTTTACAGAAGCGAGAATCATGAATTTTATGGTAGGAAAGGTCTTGAACGAAGTATAATAAATGTTAATCCTAGGTTGAACAGACTTTTGGAAACCCGCCCACAGCTCGTAAAATCTTCACTTAAGAGACTGGGTTTTGCTAAATTAGGCATTGAAAGCCGCTCGGAATCGCACGTTTTTACAATAAAATGGACAACCCCTTCCGAGGTTCTTAAATTCATAAATCTTAAACTAAAAATCTAATAGTTGCAATATCAGCTTCTCTCATATACTAAAAGTCGCACACATATCTCATTCATATGTTACATACTCTGCTCGGTGCTGCCACCTAAGATTAGTTTTGCAGCATGAACCTCGTGCTCCAACTCCCAGCAATCTACCCAGTAAACACGAAGACATCTTAAAGAGATTTTTACGACATCTTCTTGAAGATGAACGACAACTTTGAAGATATCCCATAACGAAGCTTTAGAGAGTCTTTAAGGTTTAGCTATTACCATCGTAAAGAGCTTTTCGGGATATCGTAACGATGCATTTAAGATATAAATATGAAAAAAATATCGAGAATTGATAAGATGACTTGAAGATATAGTTATTTTAATGCAGTTGGGGGTTTATTATTTTTTTAATGTCTAATATATTAACACCTCATCTCTGATATTAATAACTTTAAATTTAAAAACTTGCAATGTTTGTGTTTTGCATACACACATATGTGCCTCTTTTTTAATTTGAAGTCATTCATATACACTCGAACTCGAAAGAATCGAGAAGTTCGGGAATCAGGAACTCCAAATATACGAGCGTCAAAAGGGCTCCCACTCCTGCAACGTTTAGATTTCGGGGGTAATGCGTGAGAACGTACTCAGGCCTACTACGCGCATGCGCGCGTATGCAATTCGCAGTGAACAAACGTCGAATTCAAAGCAGCGCGCACTCGCGCGCGCCTCACTCTCGAAAATGGTGGGGGTAGAGGGGAAAAAATTCCGCTCGCATCTTTGAAATCGAGACGCTCGTATCTGTGGAATGCTCGTATCTTTGGAGTTCGAGTGTATATCTGATAAATAGTCGTGGTGAACCTGAAGTTACAGGAATAAGTACGTGACTGCCGAGAATTTTTAGTTGCATTCCAGGCTTGAAATGTGTTAAGGTACTGCAGGTCTATCTTTATTATTTGATTGATGACACTTCAAAATTTCAACTTTTTTAGGCGATGAAGAAAGAATTGAAAGAGGTATAAGAGGTTAGGAACACGACGTGCTGGAAAAATGACTTATATAATATTTAGAAAATTTATACGTTTACTCGTTTGTTCTTGATTCACTTTTCTTTTCACTGACTTTTTTAAAACTGAATGTACAGGTTGCGAATACATAACGAGGAATACATAACGATATAAATATAATTATTTATCAATTCTTCATATCGCTCACCCGCCAGCTCCTGCACCACGCGCCTTTTTTTATCTAAAAATGTATCGTCAACGATGATATCTTCAAAGATGTCTTCAAGTTATCTCTGAAAATACATCCCACGCGTTTCTAAAAGTTTTCTTACAGACATCAAAAGACCTCTTTAAGAAACAAGTTTCAGATAACATTGAGAAAATTCTTGAAGATGTCGTGAAGATATCTTTTGGTAATTTCTGTAAGCGCTCCTGCGAACGATAAAAATAACGATATCTTAAAGTTATCCCGCGTTTGCTGGGCTTGCTCCCCAACCACACTGCATAGCGCGCGCTTATTTAAAATGTTTAAAATATGCAAATTAATTGTTTTACACAAATAATAATTAGAAATGCACAAAAATACATTTTTCATTGCAAAATATACTTTTGCAGTCATAAATATAATAATTATTTGATTTCAATGCTGAAAACACATTATTCATTCGGACATCGCTTTTAGCAGAACAAGTATATGCATTGTCATCGAGATTTCCACCAAGAGGTAAGTCAGCAGTGAAATCAAATTATTATTTTATCTTTGACCGCGAAAGTTTATTTTGCAATGAAAAATATATTTTTATGCATTTCCTAATTATTATTTGTCTTTAACAATTATTAGCATATTTTGAACATTTTAAATAAGCGCGCGCTAGGCGAGACGCATGCGCAGTGCGGTGGGCGAGCAAGATTGGGAACAAGTGTCTGCCGATACGCCTGCTATTTCCCTTCCTAATTGTGCGCGTGAGTGTGGCGCCGATTTCAAAAGCTTGGCTCACCTCCTTTATCGGTGCCCTCGGCTTGCGTCAGGCAGGTTTATAAATATGTCACATGATTTATAAAATACATTAATTGAACTTTTTAATCATTAGATGTACGACCATAGTAACAGCTTGTATAACGAAAATTAAATTAATGAAACCTTTCAAAATTCAAATATGATTAACAAATTTTAAAAAAATACAAAGATAAGATTTTACTTTGATTGAAAATGTAACTCCTTGGTTGAAATTTGAACTACTAAGTTGAAAAGTGAAGAGCTTGTTTTGAAATTTACTTTTTTTTTTTACTTTTTTGGTATAAATTCAACTGTTTTGTAGAAGATTCATTGTTTTTTAAATGAAAATTAAACTATTCATTTCTTAACGTTTATTAACTACTTGGTACAAAATTAATGTAGTTTGTTGAGAATTTGTATTTCACAGTGAAAAATTTGTCTTTATTAACTGAAAAATCTTTCTTTTCATCAAAATATCATCCGTTACATTATTTTGTATAAATACAAATTGCACAATATCACAGATAGACAAATTTTGCACAATCTTGCACAATATCACACACAAACAAATTTTAATGAATTTCTCAAAATAACTTCAGCTGATCTCTTAAATAACTAATTAGGAATATGATAAAATATACAAGTTTACATTGAAACAAGATTTTACAGATCTTGCAATATCGTTAGCCTCTTGGGCATCAGGTGTAGAAAATTTTAATTTTTTCCCTTCTTGACGCTTGTTTTTTTAGTTTTATATAGCGTTCGCTATTGACTGATGTTTTTGTCACTGGGAACCTAAGGGGTGGCAGGGTTCAGATTCGTCCCTTCAAAGCTCTGAAGAGCTGCTAATATCGGTCGAACTACAGCCATACACTTTTTTAGCGCTTCAAATTGCTAAATAGTCTGGATTTCGTCCACACGTTTGCACAGATCGAACTTAAATTTTTCCTCCTCATCATCCAATGATTTTGCCTTCTTCTCTGTCGACAAAACTCCAAGAAGTCTGGATTCTTCCTGCTTCTTTACCTCTGAAGAATCATCGATGGCCATCATATTCCAAACTAAAAAAAAAATAAATGAATGGTCACAGGTATGGACATTTATAAGAATTTTCAAAAAGAAAAGGAGAATATAAAACGAAACACAAAGGTGTAGCGAATAAAATAATTAAACCAACTTAGTCTTGATATAAAGCTATTTATTCCTATAAAAAGAATATCCGAATGACAAATTCCTTAGAGTAGTGCTCTCGACTCAGTATTCGATCAAACTGAGGCTATGGTGTAGCACATATCGGGACCTCCAGGCTGGATTCGTCATATGTTTAGTCTAGTCCTGATATTATATACAAAGCCTCTCTGGCGACAGTCCTATGTTCGTAGCTTAGCCATCGTTTCGAAAAATACTTCCATCAAAAGATATCAGTACAAATAAGTCTACAAACACACTCAAGTAGTCTTCTTTCAATTACGTAGAATTCCTGGATAGATGATGATGGTACACCCCACCCCATTTCATTTTCTGTTATAGTATTGACATCTAAGCTGTCACTTGTTCGATGCCTGGACCTAATGTCCTTGACTTTTGTACATATTTTGCCCCTATGCAGAACAATCAGTCGATCAAATAATTTGTCGCTGACCAATTTCATCAGGGCATTGACAGCCTTGTCAAGTCGTTTGACCACTTTTCCCTCCAAATATAAGTACTCAATTGTTCGATGCATCCGTTCGACGTGCATATTTGTATTGAGTCTACAATTTAATCTGTACCAATGAGCCCAAGCCTTGGTGTTCTTGAAATAATAAACTTTGAAGTAATCTCCAAATTCTGCTATAGTTGGATCAACTGCTAAACCCTTCACAAAGTTGTCCACCATAATTAGAAATGCAGATTCATCTCTTTCTTGCATCAATGTTCGCAACCGTTTGTATACGATAACCTGTCGACAAAATCGTAAATGAAATAAATTTATTTAATTTGAAGTTTAAATCAATTCCATTATACAGGGTGTCCCAGTACTTAAAAAATATTTTTGTATTTTTGAATTCTAACAAAAAAATGGCGACGAAAATAATTATCAAAAATTTTGCTATAGTTAATAATTACCAAATAATAAACAATTAGAGATTAACCAATCAGAAGCACTTGTTAGAAGGTCGACAGTCCATGTTCCATCGACAAGAGTGTGTGCATAAACAAGTTCAGTTCATATAATTTCTCATCCGTTCGCTTTTTCAGCAGGTTGCGACTCTCTGGTGTAACTTCATACGTCAACGAGATACAAAAATAGAGAAAAATATTTTCCACAATCAACCAAATTCGACAATATTCTCATGAATTCTGCAAATTCCCTTGAATTTCATAGAATTTTCGAGAATTCAGTGGAATTCTCCTGAATTCTTAAGAATTCTCTTGAATTCAGCAGAATTTTCTTAAAATCAGCGAAATTCTGCCTAACTCTGTAGAATTTTTTTGATTTCAGTAGAATTCTTTTGAATTTTTTTGATTCATACTCTTTATATGCCATAAATTGAACTATTTTGAACAAATATCCGTTCACCTTGGTTGAAAGTTCTCTCTGTTTTAAAATATTACAAGCGGCTGTTTATTTGAATCAAATGCTCTGAGAGAATTTGAAAATATCTCCCGGGAATTTTTTGGGACATTTTGAATCTCAGGAGGAAATTTTATATATATAATTCTATAATGGCTCCATGTCGAATTTGAAAGAATTGAGAAATTTCACGGTATTTCAGTGACTTTTGGTATATTTGAAATCTTCCCTAATTTCAGTGAATCTTCATGTTTTTGTGATATTTTAAACGATTTTAACGAATTTTCCAATTGATACAGCGTTTAAAGGAAATTCGAAGAATTTTATGGAGTCTAGACTCCTCTTTTTCTATTCCTCAAACGAATACATGTGGGGCCACTTGACACAATAGACAAAAAGGGCAATTTCCTCGGTTAGTCTCAAATATTACGTGCTAGGGATCAGTCGATTCTCTTACTTCCAAAGAATAAAAATCCTAACTGCCCAGTAAACCGGTCGATTTTTGCGCGATTACTTTTCAATTAGCTTTTTTCGAAAACACGCTATTTAATCCCTCTATTGTTCTAAATTACCTCTCAAAAGTGAAGAAGATCTCTGAAGACAAGGCGGAAACCCACTTAAATGGCAAGCCTTTGTCCTCAAAAATCAGCCGGTCTGTAGTACTCTCAGAAGTCAGTCGTTTATTTGAAAATGGGGAAAGAACTAAACACAAAATATAAAGTTTTAAAAAGCTTAACCCTCGTGGAAAGAAAGACCAACTTTAGATCACAGTATAGGCAGGTATATTCTTGTCCCGGCAGTTTGAACCCCCAATATCCCATCATTATTAGGCGCATCACGAGTCATAGATTGTAAAGGAGGCGTTCTTTCTTGTAAGTTTCAACAGAAAGAGATGACGAGATGGAGGGAGGGACAGATTTCCATAAATATAACGGCAACTGGTTGAAGCCTTCTAGGTCTCGTAAATAATAATAAATCATCCCAGGTTCTTTGGGACTTTTAGGTATAGTTGGTCTGTTGATACAGACAGCTATCCTTATTTAACAGAGAGAGTGGTGTCTATTTCAATGCCCTAAATTTGATGCAGGTATAGGGTGAAAGGTAAAAGATCGGAAAAAGACCAAACGTGGTTTGAAACTGGTCTAAATGTGATCTAAAGTTGGTCTTTCTTTTCACGAGGGAAGGCTGGTGACCTTCTCAGCATAAATCACCCACCTATTGAGACTCTCGGCTTCCTTTCTCATGTCCTTATCCCCCCGCCCCCCCCAATAACAGAAGTTTTGGTGGGACTGACGTTACAGCTTGACTCCACCATAAGACAAATCACTGCTTAATTCGGACATGATTTCGACTCGCAAAACAAATCTCGCGCATACAGGTGATAGTTGGGAGTACAATCTAAACATGAATAATACAAACAATAAAGTAGCCACGGAATGGACTGAAACTCAGATTGACCAAAGGCATGCACACGGTAAACGTAAAGGTCGTGTTTCGGGCGATGAATGGAGACTGGGTGTTTGGAATGCTAGAGGAGTGAATGATCTTAAGATAAGAGAACTACGAGAAACTATGCACGTAAGGAAACTAGATATTCTTTGTGTACCTGAGACAAAGAAAAAGGGTTGCGAATTTAGAAACATAGAAAATGGGGTGTTGGAAGGCGGTTGTGAAATATGGTCAGGAGTAGATAGCGAATCGCATCGTAGTCAAGGGGTCGGTTTAATTATGAATGAAAAAGCAAGTCATCATCTCATAGAGCATAATTTTGTATCACCCAGATTGCTATGGGCTAGAATGAAGGTAGGAAGCAGAAGACTATTTATCGTAGCGTGCTACGCACCAGTTGATAGCGATTCGAGGGAAGTTAAAAACGCCTTCTGGGACACTCTAAATGATGCAATAAGTATTTGCGATCAAGATGAAAGAATAATTCTGCTAGGAGATATGAACGGATGGGCCGGTGTCCAACGTCAGGATACAGATACAGAAAGGGTGCTAGGTAATTTTGGAGATCCAACAAGAAAAAATTATAACAGGGAAAAGTTAGTTAGCTTATGCTTAGAAAAAGGCCTATTTATTACAAATACTTGGTTTAGACATAAAATGATCCACATGTATACCTGGCGCAAAGGAAATAGCCACAGCATAATTGACTTTGTTATTGCGGATGAAAGACTAAGAGAACTAGTTAAAGATACAAGAGTCATTAGGGGTTCCGAATGCAATTCTATTTCACCTTTTAGTCTGCAAAATAAACTTAGGGCAGGGATGGAGAACAAAGAAAACAAGAAAAACGAAACAAACACGAATAAAAATTGAAAATTTACAGAGACAAGAAGTGCAAAGAGAGTTTAAAAAGAGGTTAACTGAACGCATAGATAGGGCAACGTGGGAAGCGCTTATAAGCAATAAAGATATAGAGGGCGCGTGGACTTTGTTACGGGATATCTTTGTCAAAACTGCGACCGAAGTATGTGGTACGGCGCTTGTAGGAAGAAAGTATGGCGATGCGTGGTGGAACGATGAAATTGCGGCAGCCCAAAAAGAAAAGTGTTTAGACTATGCTAAAGAATATTTTTATTTGAATGACTGAAAGTATAGTATTTAGACTTTAGGCTCTTTCCATGATTTTGCCAACTTTCTCACCTCTAGAATATCACTAAAGTTTTCCTTAGGCAAGGGAAATCGACAGAAAGCACGTTTCTGTCGTAAACTGAAATTGCTATATTGTACTGAGGCTGAATCCTTAGGATACCTTATCTGGTTTGGGGGTCAGTCTCATTGTCTCGCCTATGCATAGTTGCCCGACTGATGATGTGACCCTTGCTGAAGGATCACTTTTCTGAGTAGTACAACGTTGCCATTTATTTCCAAAATTTTAATGAACTCGAAACATGAAGTGGCAGCAGGGCAACCCGGGACTGATCCTGGAAAGGGCCTGGAGTAAAAGGGGCTGGAGGACCAGTACTCTTAGAGACGCGCTCGGTACAAGACTCATTAATTATTATTGTCACCGTGATTTGTACATTTTCCTTTTTCCTCCGCAAACCGTTCCTGATATCTAGATACGTGTTCATTTCTATGTATTTATATAGTGTGCTAAATAAATGCAGTTTAATCACCACACAGGACTTATTCAATTTGCATGCATTTAATTTAGACTTCATGAACTACTCAGTTCAAGAAACTCCTCTAAAACGAATTACAAAAAGGACAATTTTGTCAAAGGCAGCGCAAATCTTCGACCCTTTAGGTCTGGTGGGACCGGTCGTTGTCAGGGCTAAGATAATCATTCAAAAATTGTGGGAATTGCAGATTGATTGGGATGAAGCCTTGCCATAAAATCGACACACTATTTGGGATAATTTCAGCAATCAATTAATTAGGTTAAATGAGATTTCCGTGAGAAGATGGGTTCTTTGCGATAATCCGATTACCGTCCCTGGCGGACTGGCCGAACGCAAACATTACCCTACAGCGTAACGGTAAAGTAATGGTAAAGTAATATGGCATTATAATTGATAAAAGAAACAACATTAATATGTAAACTGTTGCAATTATAATAAAGCGTTGAAATTTACGTTAAATGGTCATGCCGTCATTGCAACAACTTGCTTTCTCATCGTTAAAAAATAAAAAAACAAAGTGGCTGTCATTCAAGTCAGGCCCCTGCAGACTGGCAACCCACTTGAAGCCCCGTTAACGGGTTGCCATTATGCAGGGGCCCGACTGCAATGACATTCACTATGTTTTTTTATTTTTTAACGCTGCAAAAGCAACTTGTTGCAATTACGGCATGGCCATTTAACGTAAATTTCAACGTTTTATTATAATTGCAACAGTTTACATATTAATTTTGTTTCTATTATCAATTATGATGCCATATTACTTTACCATTACTTTACGCTGTAGCGTAATGTTTGCGTTCGGCCGGTCCGCCAGGGGTACAACTGCACGGATTCAGCGATGCCTCAGAATCTGCATATGGCGCGTGCATTTATTTAAGAACGACAGATCGTTACGGCAATCACACTGTACAATTACTATGTGCCAAATCGCGAGTCACCCCATTAAAGAAAATCTTTCTCCCACGACTTGAACTTCAAGCTGCCCTGGTCCTTGCACAGTTAGTCGGATCTATCAGCACAGCACTAACTTTGAAAATTGATGAGACTTACTTCCGGACTGACTCAACAATCACACTCTATTGGATCCAGTCTTCGCCCAGTCGCTGGAAAACGTATATTGCGAACCGTACCAGTGAGATTCAAAACTTGACAAATAACAACTGGCACCACGTGGTAACACAGGATAATCCAGCTGACGTCATCTCAAGAGGTATCAACCCGGAAGATCTGCGCGACTGCAAACTTTGGTGGAATGGGCCGTCCTGGTTATCCCGAAACTCAAACCTCTGGCCACCTCAACGAACCTTACATGTGAAAGATGCGCCAGAAGAACGTAAATCTGAACGTGTACTTGTTGTCACTTCCAAATTAGATTTCACATTACTTGAACGTTACTCGTCATTAACTCGTGCCATTAGAGTGACAGCGTATTGTCTTCGTTTTTCTCGAAATCTTGCAGCAGCAAAGGCCGATAGAAAGCTTGGAAATCTCAAACCCGAAGAATTGACTCGTGCGCGTACCTGCCTTTTAAAGCTCGCTCAGGCCCAAGATTTCTCATCAGAGATAAGAGAAATTAGAGAAATTGGACAAATTTCAAACAAATCTAATTTGTTATCGTTGTCCCCATTCATGGATACGGAAGGCCTCCTCAGGGTGGGCGGACGCCTTGCCAACGCACCAGTACCGTACGATCAGAAACATCCGGTAATTTTATCAGCAAACAATCCGCTGACTTTATTAATAATATCTCATGAACACGTGCGTTTATTGCACGCAGGATGCCAAACTGTTATAGCATCTTTGAGAACTCAATATTGGCCAATAGCATGCAAAAACGCGGTAAAAGGGGTACTACGGAAATGTGTCACGTGTTTCAAGGCCAAACCGATAGGAACGGAGTATATCATGGCAAATTTACCATCTTCTAGAGTCACTCCAGAGCGACCATTCTACACATCAGGAGTCGATTATGCCGGGCCTTATTACCTCATAGATAGACCGCGTAGTCGCATTAAAATCAAGGCATATATGTGCATTTTTGTGTGTTTTACAACTAAAGCGGTACATATAGAACTAGCACGCGATTTGTCAACTGATGCGTTTTTAAATTGTATGCGACGTTTTGTTTCTCGACGAGGTCTATGTAAATACATTCATTCCGATAACGGCACAAATTTTGTAGGTGCCCGCAACGAACTCAATGAATTAAAGGCTCTATTGTCTGACAACGAATTTCAAGGTAGTGTGCATGACTTCCTTGCGAATCAACAAATTTCATGGCACATGATACCTCTCAGTGCACCACATTTCGGAGGTTTATGGGAAGCCGCGGTGAAATCAGCGAAAAAACATGTGTATCGTGTAGTGGGCGAAACGAGTCTCACCTACGAAGAACTGTATACGTTGTTAACGCAAGTTGAAGCATGTTTGAATTCACGTCACCTGTCCCCAATCTCAAATGATCCCAATGACCTTACTCCTTTAACCACCGGACATTTTCTAATTGGAGAATCGCTCACCACAATCCCAGAGCCAGATCTACGTGATCTTTCGCAAAATCGGCTCAATCGATACCAGCATGTGCAGCAAATGACCCAGCATTTTTGGCAGCGCTGGCAAAGGGAATATTTGCATCAGCTGCAACAACGTCACAAATGGGCCCAGCCGATAGCGAACCGCCTAGTACCAGGAACAATGGTTGTTGTTCGGGACAATGATCTGTCGCCATTGAACTGGCTTCTTGGAAGAATCGTAGAGGTCCATCCAGGCAAAGGCAATGTAATTAGAACTGTCTCAGTGCGTCTGGCCAAATCTGTCGTCAAACGACCAGTCGCTAAAATTTGTATTTTACCCTTTGAATTACCTTTTCTTCATTCTTTCTTCCATATGTACACTCCATTATAAATTATATACTGCTACTTACTGATTATTTCTAAACATGAATTTAATAACCTCGTATGTAAAAATGAGAACTATAGCCAAATTTTCTTTGTATAATATTAATTAATCAGACTAATTTCAGGCATATGGATTAATATTTACTGCTTCATTCTTTGTTTATCTAATCTTTACCATGTATACTGCATCCAATCTATGTGTGTAACTAAAATACCCGTAATCTAGGAATTGCTTATTGTACTTGTATGGGTGTGTCAATTTTATTCGTATTGCGTTCTTTAAGAAAATATTATGATTTTTGTTGAAAGTGTTCTTTCAACGGTGGGCGGGATGTTTAGACTATGCTAAAGAATATTTTTATTTGAATGACTGAAAGTATAGTATTTAGACTTTAGGCTCTTTCCATGATTTTGCCAACTTTTTCACCTCTAGAATATCACTAAAGTTTTCCTTAAGCAAGGGAAATCGACAGAAAGCACGTTTCTGTCGTAAACTGAAATTGCTATATTGTACTGAGGCTGAATCCTTAAGATACCTTATCTGGTTTGGGGGTCAGTCTCATTGTCTCGCCTATGCATAGTTGCCCGACTGATGATGTGACCCTTGCTGAAGGATCACTTTTCTGAGTAGTACAACGTTGCCATTTATTTCCAAAATTTTAATGAACTCGAAACATGAAGTGGCAACAGGGCAACCCGGGACTGATCCTGGAAAGGGCCTGGAGTAGAAAGGCTGGAGGACCAGTACTCTGAAAGACGCGCTCGGTACAAGACTCATTAATTATTATTGTCACCGTGATTAGTACATTTTCCTTTTTCTTTCGCAAACCGTTTCTAATATCTAGATAAGTGTTCATTTCTATGTATTTATATAGTGTGCAAAATAAATGCAGTTTAATCACCACACAGGACTTATTCAATTTGCATGCATTTAATTTAGACTGCATGCACAAGATTTAATTTGTCAACACTCGAACAGAACTTAATACAGTTTGGTAGAAGTAATTGTTAATAACTTTTAACAAACAAAACAAAAAGAAAGAAGCGCACAATAAAACGCTGAACATGACAGGTCTTAGCGATGAGGAGAGAACTAGACTTAAAAATGATTACAGACACAAAAATAGGAAAGTTAAACGACTAGTCAAAGAGAGTAAAGACAAAATCAGAACAGAAGAAGAGAACAAAATAAAAAACTGCTTTGAAGGAATTATGAAACTATTATATAAACAGTTGAAGGAAAGTAAAAGTACAGAGTTTGCTAGCATGAGAAACAGTAAAGGCGAAATGCTATATGATATAGACGGGATAGTAGACGCTTTAAAAGACTCTTTTAAAGAACTATTAGGAGGTGAAGATATAGGGCAACAAAACTTCGACATAGAACATAGTGCACTAGAAAACCCAATTGAAAAAGTCTGTGTCACTGAGGTCAGAGATATAATTAAGAACTTGAAAAACGGTAAGGCTGCGGGTATAGACGATATTAGCGCTGAAATGCTTAAATACGGTGGCGAGTACATACCTCACAGGTTGTGCGAATTAATAAATTTATGTTTCGAGACAGGAGAAGTCGCAGACGATTGGAGAAAGGCGATTATTGTACCAATATATAAAAGAAAGGGAGATAAAAGCAACTGCAGTAATTACAGAGGTATCAGCCTACTAAGTGCCGTAAGTAAAATATACTCAAAAATACTTATTCGTAGGGTAATGGAAATTACAGAAGAGAAGATATGGGAAGTCCAAAGTGGATTTATGCCAGGAAGATCATGTACAGATCAGATATTTAGCCTAAGACAGATCACAGAAAAAAGCTTGAGATTAGGAAAGAAAGTTTTCTGTGCATTTATTGACCTAGAAAAAGCATTCGACACGGTAAATAGAAGTAAACTTTGGGAAGTCCTTAAAGAGTATGGAGTGAATGGAGGGCTCCTACAAGGAATAAAAACAATATATACAGGTAGCAAAGTGAGTGTAAGGGTAAATGGGAAACTGAGTGACTGGTTCGATATTATGCAAGGTGTGAAGCAAGGTGTGAAGCAAGGGTGCGTTATGTCCTCGTGGCTTTTTATCATATTCATGGATAAGTGTCTTAGAACTGCCCTCTTCGACGAAAAAGATGTAGATCTCGAAACCGTCAAAGTACGTGGGTTGGCTTTCGCAGATGACAAGATTGTTATGGCAGAATCAGTCGAAGCATGAAGAACATGGACCTCAAAATTAACGTGAATAAAATGAAAGTCATGGTGTTTGAGGGAAAAAATGAGAAAACAATATGCAACATTGTCCTAAATGATGAGAGATTAGAACAAGTTGACAAGTACGTATATCTAGGTAGTCTATTCACTAACGGTGGAAAAATAGATGGGGAATTAGATAGGCGCATAAATAAGGGTAAGCAGGTTATCGGTAGAGCAGGGTCCATCCTCACAAATAAAAACATATCAAAAAAAGCTAAAATGGCCATACATAACTCTATTTTCGTCCCGACTGTACTATACGGTAGCGAGACATGGACCTGTCAAGAAAAGGACAGGAGTAAAATCAACGCGATCGGCATGAAACCTCTGCGCATAATATGCGGGAAAACACTGATGGACAAAGTACGAAACGAGACAATCCTCAAAGAATGTGGTACAGGGGAGACACTAGTTTAGATATGGGAAAGAAATCGGCTAAGGTGGTTAGGACATCTTGAAAGAATGGAAGATGAACGACTGACCAAGCAAGTTTATAAAGGTAAAGTAAATGGCAGAATGCCCAGAGGTAGACCGCCGAGAGAATGGTTAGAATCTGTGAATGAGACACTAATACGAAGAGACATAAGAAGCCATAGAAATACAAGAGCCTGCATGAAAAAATGCATGGACGTGAATGAAGCTAGAGTAGTATGCCAGGACAGAAATGTGTGGCGACAAATAGTTTATAAACAGAGTGACAATAGAGTGAATGATGCCTGAAACAAAGTCCTTGGATACTAATGGGCCCAAGTGGGGAACCATACATAACAATTTTGTGAGGCTCCTCACTTGGGGTGATCGCTAGAGAGATTGATCAGCAAGCTGGGTCGGAGCAGTGTTGCGGAGTGAACGTGTTATTTATTTAAATAACACGAGAACTCCAGATCAATCTAAATCATCTATACCTAACACCTATATACCCTTCTACCCTATACCCATATGCCGAACTACCTCATACCTATATGCCTATTTCACTACTTTCCAACCGAGCAAGTCACGCCTACCCTGAAAGGGAAATGGCTTAGTGGTATAATAATCTTCAATTTAGTAGAATTCTCTTGTAATCAGCAAAATTGTCTTGAAATCAGTGAAATTCTCTTGAATTCAGTAGAATTTTCTTAAATTAGCGAAATTCTTTTGAAATCAGCAGCATCTTTTAAGTTCCGCAGAATTCTCTTTTCATGAATATTCTGCTAAATTCGAGAGAAAACAGGATAATTTGACTAAATTCAAGAGAATTCAGCCAAACCTAGGAGAATTCTACTGAATTTAAGGGAATTGGATAAAGTTGGAGAGAATTTTACATATTTTACGAGAATTCTACTAAATTCAGGAGAATTCTACATTATTCAAGAGAATGCTGTTGATGTTTGGAACTTCTTGGATTTTTCAAAAACTAATTCACCAGAAAAATTAAATTCATTTAAATTCTTCCAGGTCAACAAGTCAAGTTTTTCCAATTCTCTTTTTTTACATCAAATAATGAAATAGCCGTTTGTTATAGATGTAAAAAATGAGCCATAACATTTTTTTTCTGGCTCACAATTATCAAAGAAAGCAGAAATATGAATTTGACCTTACGATATAAATAAATAATATATAACAATTGAATAAAATGAATTGATGTATCACCTGCTTATCTTTAGAATCTTTATTATAATAATCGTACATTTCAGGATTGAAAAGTTTAATTAATGTATTCTATAAATTATGTGACATATATTTATAAACCGGCCTGACGCAAGCCGAGGGCACCGATAGAGGAGGTGAGCCAAGCTTTTAAAATCGGCGCCACACTCACGCGCACGCGCGCAATCAGGAAGGAAAATAGAGTATTCCCATTAAGCCATAAAATTTCAAAATGGCCGAATAAGCCAGGGAGAGCACTCGTGCTTTATACATTGAATCCCTTGTAATATACTTTTCGAGCCATTTGGGAGCCTTGGGAGTCTGCCCTATCCGACTTTCTGTATTTCAGCTAGAAAATGTTCGGTCCTTATTGCTATGATTTTCTATGTGCGAAATTTTGCCGCATGGCGGCGCTTCTCGCACGTGGCCCTGCTTTAACATGCAGCTAAACGGGAATTTTTGTTCAAAACAATAATATTTATATAATATTTTATAGAATGTAAGCCTAAGATGTTTACAAAAGTGCAAAAATTTAAAGCGGTGGATTCGAGTAAGAATGTCATAATTTAGTGTGTGAAAAAAAGAAAAAAATATGGTAAAGAGCATCGCTCCAAACTGTCAATCCGGCTATCACTCGAGTCGTCAGAACTGCGAAAAAATTCATTTCTTTAAAGTGCATCAAAATTTAGTTGCTGAATATCGGAGAGCAATAAAAAGGGAAGGTTTTTTAGTAACAGCTGGCCAGTTTGTTTGCGAGAAACATTTTCTTCCCGATGACATTGTTTGAAGAAGGGAAGTGATAAAGGATCCTGTTGGAAATGCTATAGCATCGGAATGCATAAATAATAATTAATATATGTATAATACTTCGTTCGAATAGAATTAAAAAAATTAATGAAGATGTAGAATTTTCGATTTTAATTGCTTTAATTGCAATGTCCGAAGTTTAAGGATGTTCCAGGTGTACCTTTTGGACAAAAGTTAGTCAAATGTTACTGAATTTTTTCTGTTGGCCATTTTAATCAATAAAGCGTATTGAGATGGAAATTTCCCTGATCACATGAAGTAAAGAACAAAACTGTAACGATTGAAAATGTGTTTTAATATTTTCAGTGAAAATTTGAAGAGTAATTAATTATTTTATACTCGTCGTGGAAAAACTTTTGGCTGATAATGAAGCCTGTAAAAATCTTAAGAAACCAAAAATTCGTATTTACGTTTTGAGAAGTACGTCTGTGTTAGCTAAGGGAAAATGTTAAAAAACATAAATATTAAGTATTTATATTTCATAGAAATAATATTCTGAAGACTAAATTGTCTAAAAACCTGAATATTCTATGTTATAAATATAATTCCAGAAAGCCGTAGATCGTGCAACGTCGGATATATCGTGATTTCGTGCTGTTTTGTTGGTAGACTTGAACTGTTTAAAATGGCTGACCTGTCAACAAAGATGTAGGTTAGAAATCGCTTTACATGGTTCGGGATCATCGGAGCTTTTGAGTTTTTAAATTGTTTTTCAAATATAAGATGCGATTCAGACAATAGCGAAAATGAAGAAAACGTATAGGTGGAAAGGCGGAATAGTGTCGAAGAAGGTGTATGATCATAGACAGAAGTTACAAGGTAAAATGTCTGAAATAAATGCACGGAGAGCTGCAAAAGAAGCTTATGCTAAAGAAGAAAAAGCCTCAGAAATGTATTCGAGCGAAGCTAAAGAAAATATTCCCTGTGATGGGCGACGTATAGTCGAATTACGCTTCCTAGGTAAACAGTTGTGGTGCTGTGATTGCAAAGAAGCTCTTTCGCTTGACTTCATAGAATGCGAAATCAAACGAGGGTTAGGTTCGATTCTGAAAGTTCGGTGCCACAATTGTTTACTGTTAAATATTGTTTATACGGGTAAAAAGCATGAAGTTTCTGGAAGTAGAAATCATTTTGATGTCAATACTAAAGCTGTTGCAGGTATGTTCCTCTTGATATTGTGTGAAAAATAAATAGATGAAATTCCTAACCTCAATTTTGTAATCTGTCATGTTTTTACAAACTATATTTTTGTAATATTTCTGCTCACAGGTTCTTTACACACTGGGATAGGTTTACAACAACTGAACAAGATGCTTGCTTGTTTAAACTGTCCAACAGTAGCTTTCGATACATATAAAAGATATGAAAAAGAAGCAGGTCTTGCAGCAGAGATTGTGGCTAAGGAGAGCTGTGTAGTAGCTGCAGGAATAGAAAGGGAACTTACCCTAAAAAACCTGGATAGAATTGAAAAATCTCTGTACGTATATTGTACAATAAAAATATAGGCACTGGTTTGAATGAAACGTTCATATTAGAAAAAAGAGGTATAATGATTTTTATGATTCTTCGTCCAATTATTTTGATAAATTATAAGATTTAAAAAATGAAATTTGTAGTATTATGTTTTCTGATGGAATAGGTACAAAGATTACGAAGCAAAATAAAATTGTTTGGACGACTAATTACTGTGGGGAAGAATATACTATTTGGATAACCGCACGTGTTTAACTAGAAATTAGTGATTTAAACAAAATTATTTCCATTTTAAGCTGATTTTTATTTGTTTTTATTAATTCATATACATCTCAGGGTAGGTCAAAGATAAAAAATTCTGTAGTTTAGAATCATCACTACGTGAAAAAGTAGCGTATTGCAATCCTGAAATGTATAATTAATTTGGAAATCGATAGATATGCAGCTTGGTTACCCACGCTCGAAAAAAATGTTAAAATTTTTTTGGATTGCAGAGTGTTTAAATTTCCTTCAATTTAATTTTGTTTTTGATTCATGGAGGTCGAAACAATCTTCTCAATTTTTTTTAGATTTTAAGAAATAATTTCTATTTAATTCACCCCTGTTTTCGATAAAAATTCTTAACACTTTTGCAAATTGGAGAACATTTTTTTCGGGTACTTGAAAACTTTCCTGTAATAAAAATGCACTATAAGAAAAAGGGCTAAGAATTTGAAGCACAGCGAGTTTTTAGTTTCCAATTTCGATTCCAGGGTCTTGGAGATTTTTTTCTTACATTATTTTTGTCACTTGAAAGTTTTCAAGTATCCGAAAAAATTCTTCTCTTATTTACATAATTGTTAAGAATTGTTTCCGAGGAGAAGGTTGAATGAGATAGGAATTATCACTTGGAAACTGATGTATAAAAATCCGCCAAAAATTGAAAAGAGTTTTTTCACAGCCAGGAATGTAAAAAAAAGTTAAACTCAAGAAAATAAAGAAAGTCTGCAAAGAAGAAATTTTGTTAACATTTTGTCAAGCGCGGGTAACCAAGCTATACATCTATCGATTTCAAAATTATACTTTTTTAGAATCCCAATACGATACTTTTGCGTAGTGACAATGTCGAATTGATGAATTTAAAATTTTCCTCCCACCCTAATGTATATATTGTATATTTAGTTTTAATGTAATTTCAATCATTTCCATCGTTTACATTCCTATTTATATTCATATTATTGTTGTCGATATAGGCCTGAAGAATATCGTAAAGGTTTCATTGTACCGAGTCTGCGTTCATCGACGCCCAAGTCGTACCAAGCAAATGCGACTAATGTTGAATCAGCGGGGATTGTTACAACTTCTTCGATTAGTTTTTCATCGACCGATTCTTCATTGGATTCAGCAACATGTGATTTTCATCGAGTAGATGAAGTTTCTGAAACACCACATATTTTTTCGAATTCTTCAACAACTGTCAATCTTTCTGAAGCGGATTCCGCTTCGAAAAGTTCTTCAGATATAATCTTTAGTTCTTCTTCCAGCACCGTATTGAGCTCGGATCTATCTGGTGATAAATCAGTCGAAATTGACCAAAATTCTGCTTCTGTCTCTTCGATTGCGTCCCCAATGTCGCCTTCTGAAGATAAAGCGCTTGTAAAAACTAAAGATACAGTTCGAATTAAAGCCAGTTACGATATGGGATGGAGTACAAGAGGCACTGGACATGCTTATGATAGTTTAAATGGATTTGGAGCGATGGTTGGTGATGAATCTGGCTTAGTTGTGTCATATGGAGAATTAAATCGAGAATGCATGCAGTGTTACTTAGGAAAGGATCCATCGACACATGATTGCCGACTCAACTTCTGGGGAAGTGCAAAAGCAATGGAGCCTCATCTTGCAAAACTGCTTTTGAAAGGTGATGCCTTGAAAGCTCACAATCTGGAAGTGGGTGTGCTTATAGGTGACGATGACAGCTCAACCATAGCAGCCTGTCGCAGTGTCTCTTCTCATCCCATAATCAAACTATCTGATATTAATCACGCCTCAGGTGGTGTAAGGAAACAACTTTTTAAATTACAGATCAAGCATAAAGAGTTAACTTCGTTGGTAATAGTTTCTCTTCATCGCAATTTTACTTATGCAGTTGCCCAAAATAAGGGCAATAGTGCAGGTTTAGCAGAGGCTATTCGCATCATACCGTACCATGCTTTTAATGATCACAACAAGTGTGGTGAGTGGTGCGGATATGTGCAGAACAAGGAAACTTATGAACACAAGCTTATTCCAGGAGGATTACAAAGCAAGGCATTATTTGCAGATCTTAAACTTCTTTTTGATCAATTAGCTGACAATTCTGATAAGTTTTCTGCAGGCGCCTGCAGTAATACTAATGAAAGCTTGAATGCCATGATGGCAAGTAAAGCTCCTAAATCAAGGTGCTATAGTAAGACTTCTTCTGCAGATTTTCGGTTTGCTTGTACGGTTGCTCAGAAAAATTTAGGTGAGAGCTATACGACAAATATATTCGAAAAACTATCTATGTCACCAGGAAAATATCATCAGAAGTATGTGAGCAAAGTGGAGAGAAAAAATCGGCGAAGAAAGGCTTTGATAAATACTCCTGCATTTAAAAAAAAACGCATGGAACAAAAGAAACGTCGCTCGGCTGTAAGATATAGAAAAGAAAAAGGAGAGGGAGTCACTTACGAAAGCAACTGCTCTCTTTTGACACAACCTGCAGTGGAAAATGCTGTAATGGCTGAGTCTAATCAAAACTTACAGGGAGAGGATGAGAATGAAGACGTCCTCATTATATTACTTGATCTCGAAACATCTGGTTTTAGTAGTGACTGTGATATTTTACAAATTGGTGCGAAGTGCGGTTCTAACAATTTTAATAACTATATTACTCCCACACAAAAAATATCAGCATCAGCCACTCAAGCCAATGGACTTTCTAGTCATTATGGGGATTTAATTTTACATGGGATAAAAGTACCATCCGTCCCTATGAGAATTGCCATCACAAATTTGCTGCGATGGGTTACCTCTATGGGCAAGCCGTGCTATGTTGCTACCCACAATCTAAATTTTGATGGACCTAGGCTGTATAGAGCTATTACAGCTTGCTCTTTACGTAAACAGTTTGCTAAAGTTATTGTTGGTTTCATCGACACGTTGACGGTTATTAGAAAGCATACTCATCGAAAAGGTAAGGGTGAATGTACTATTGAAGGTTTGGCGAGCTGGCAAAAAATTTCAAGCACAGGTGCACACAATGCGGTTGCAGATGTCGAAATTCTTAAAAAGATTCTGAAAAAAATCCCTATTTCACATACATCGTTGATTGAAGCAGCAAAATCTTTTGACGAGCAAACTGAAAAGTGGGAGAAAAATGCTCAGAGTAAACAAATCTTGCAATCGTTAAATCCGATGAAAAGCGAAGTGGGAGAGAGTATTCGACAAAAAATCGCTGGCGCATCAATAACCATGGATGACATAGAAAAGACGTATAGACTGCATGGATCAGTTGGCATCTCCAATCTTTTTGAAAAAAGAGTTAATGGAAAAGCGCTCATAAAAATTCGGAAATCGTCTGTAGAAAAGATTGTACAGTGGTTAGAGAAAAACTACCAGAGGAAACAGGCACTTTGAAGAACGACCAAAGATTATGAACCAAGTTATGGAAATATTGTTGTCAGATAAGATACTTTTGAGTATACAAATATTTATCTAGGAATATATTATTAAAAGTCACTAATTTTTTACAAGAGGTTATACGTACCAAATCCACAGAAGTATTATTGTTAGATAAAATGCTTCACATTAGATAAATATTTTGTTCGTGCCAATATTATTTATAGATTATATGACACATTACAAATTTATTGTAAATGTATCATATTTATGTCCGTATGAAGAAATTTTGTGATAATGCTTTGCTAAATAGCTATGATTATTTTATATTGTTTTTCACTCAAGCTTAGAAGTATATATCTGTTGTGTATCAAAAATATAAACTATACCTATGTTCTCTCAGGAAATAGACTAAAAAATATTTCCAATTTCATGCATAAACATTATGCTTACTTTGTATGACTTAATTTTTTAGTTTATCTGCACTCCTTGAAGAAAATAAACAAAAATAAATAACACTGATTAATTGTCTTACTTCATTTCCGGCTTGAAAATTATATATAATATATTGGAAAATTTTACATTCCACTTTATTGCTTTGATAATTATGTTTATGATTGAAAAACTATTAGGTTTAGTTTTTAGAAAAATATTTGTCATTACCAACAAGTTGTGAAATTTAAGCCCAATTCCATGATTTAATACAATTTTTAATATAATACTAGGACTTATATCGAAGTAATTTTAAGTAAAGCACGGAGTAATAATACGGAGACCGATCATACCGTAGAAATTATGAACAGTGATAAATATTGTTAAGCATTATTTATGCATATATTCACAAAATATTATTCTGAATAATAAACGTGACGCTTTTGATACACGCCCAAATATTTACCATTGCCTACATGGACGGCCCTGAACTACCTGAAGCTTTTTTTAATAGTACGCTCCTGAAATAGCTGATTTGCGGTGTTGCCACGCTCTATACTTTCCGCCGCAGAATCAGTTATTTTTACTTATATTTATATTATTTTTGAAACAACGAGCTAGCAAATAAATTTTAAATTTTGCAAGAAGTTTCATTAATATTCAGACAAACTGTTCTCAAAGTGCCAGAAAAAACTATTCGTCAAATAATCTTGCTATCTTCAGTTAAAAGTACAAAAACTTCGTTTTCCCATAAGAGCCCATGCTAAATCACTGAATCTTTAGATTCAAATAATTTCTAAACGGGTTAGCGAATCCTTTTGAAATATTGCATGTAACTGCCAAATGGTAGTAGAAATAATTTCTGTGAATTTGAGAAATATCTATTCGTAAATGAGATAACCCTGGAACATCCTTAACCTGAAAATATCTGTCGTTCCCCGCTGTGGCTGTTCCTCATCTGATGATTCCCTAATAGCACGGAACGTTCCGCGGGCACCTTCGGAACGTTCCACTGGAACGTTCCAGGAACGTTCCCGCAACGTGTAAAATGTCCGCCCTTGGGAACGTTCCATTATTGTTGTTTTTAACAACAATTATCTCGTAAACCGTAAGAGATAGGTAAGAATGGATGTCATTTTTGAATTTTGAGTACCGCATATACTAAACTATAATATGATATCCGTATCATAAATTGACATCGATTTTTACCTATCACTTACGTTTTACGCGTTTTTTATTGATAATAATAACAATAACGTTAATTTATGTTTGGACCGTTCCAGTGGAACGTTCCTGGAACGTTCCCAAGCGGCGAACATTTTACACCTCCCTGGAACGTTCCGCTGGAACGTTCCGTGCTATTAGGGTTATATTTATATTCTTCACTTAAATTCCTTCTCGTTCGGGATATTTTTTTGTTTTAAAAAATAAGTAAACAATTAAAAATAAAGATAAATAAAATTCTTATATCTGGTTTCCTGATCTTTTATTGTCGTAGAAAATCATTATAGGACTATAATGATTCTCCTATAATTAATTTCCTATAATTTTTTGCGCCATTACAGGAATAATGATAGGAAGAATTGTAGGAAAATAATTATAGAAATTAATAATATTGAAATAATTATTGCAAAAAGTAGAATAAAGTATAAATTAATCATTTATTTTGAACTGCTCACACAAAAGAACATAAAAATTTTAATATTTAAAGAAGCTTTGTTTAACAATGTGGGTATAATGAAACTTAAAACCTATGAGTATCTTATACTTTTTGCAATTATTATTTCATTATTTTAATATTACTAATTTCCATAATTATTTTCCTATAATTAATCAAATAATTATTCTTATAATTAGTCCTATAATCGTGAAAAAATTACAGGAAATTCATTGTAGGAAAATAATTATAGGCCTATAATGATTTTGCTATACTACTTTTTCCTAGGGGATAGCTGGAGGGTCTATATGTTAGTACTTTTTACGTATTTAATATGATTCTACAATTCCAAAATTCTTTCTAAATAACCCTTAGACTCGGTTGCGAATTTTTCAGTAGAATATTTTCTG
>CAKNXH010058005.1:9489-26046 GCA_932178445.1 Andricus quercusramuli | reverse complement strand
AATAACCCTTAGACTCGGTTGCGAATTTTTCAGTAGAATATTTTCTGTCAAACAATTATTTTTTAATTTCCAACTGTAAAATTGTATTTAAGAAGCATAAAAAACCGCATTGTCAAGCTATGGGGTAAATCTAATTCTAAATAAATAGTATAAAACTAAATATATTTTGAATGCGATATTTTTTATTTCTACTTATTGCAGGAAAACTATTTGATACCACGGCTGAAAAAAGGCGATACAATTTCCAAATTCTTTCTGAATAACCCTTAGACTCGGTTGCGAATTTTTCAGTAGAATATTTTCTGTCAAACAATTATTTTTTAATTTTTAACTTTAAAATTCTATTTAAGAAGCATAAAAAAGCGCATTGTCAAGCTAAGGGGTAAAATTTAATTTTAAATAAATAGTATAAAACTAAATTTACTTTGAATGCGATATTTTTTATTTCTACTTATTGCAGGAAAACTATTTGATACCACGACTGAAAAAAGGCGATACCTATTTTTCTACGAAAAAAGCAACAAAGCTGTGCATAATACATTTATATAAATGTATTTTATTATAAAAGAATCTCAGAGCTGTATATAATACTTAATTCATAATGTTAATAAATTCAAAGATTTTATTTTTCTGAGAAAAGCAGCAATAAAGCTGTGTGATGATATTCGATTTTATCTTATTATAAAGTACAATATATTCTATCGCTTTGAAAATAGCAGTGAAGCTAAGCGTAATATTGCGGTAAATAAATTAACGTATTGTATTATTCCTGAAGTTAATGTGCTTATAAAAAAGCTAATATATAAAACATATATCGCTCGACAGTCTTTTATAGAGACACAAAAATGTAAATTTTTCACACTGCCCAGCAAAAAAGAAAGTATTGATACGAATTGAATTAAAAAGACTAAGACGCCCTGCCAATCCCGCTTTGCGACAATGACGCATTGTACCTGTGTGTCAATGCATGTAAATTCGTGATGGCGGTATTTCAATTTTGAATCTTTCTATACGTACAAATACAATGCAAGAGTCTAAAGTCAGCGAATACACTTCAATGCGTCAGCACGCAAACGCTTTACCATTCGTCAATATGTCTGAATTCGTGAGAGTAAAATACAAACTTGAATTCGCCCCAATGCGTCACGGCGAATTCCAGCAAGTGTTGATTTATACAATTTAATCCGTGACAGGAAAACCAACGTGCAGGGCATAAAGAATTTATTATAAATGTTTAGTAAATTGTCTCGTAGCTCAGCGGCGGGTACTCTGGACTGATACACGAGGGATCGCTGTTTCAAGTCTCGACGCATGCACTTTTTATAAATTTTTTTTCTGATTGACCTCGACCACGCATTCATACGAATTCACACGCATTCAATTCGCGCTGTCTCAATTCATCTAAATGCGTCTCAATGCGTTCGAACGAATCAGAAAACGGGATTCACGCGCATTACAAAAATGTTAATTCGCCCCAATACGTATGAATTCTTTCTTTTTTGCTGGGTGGACATATTTATTTCCTTTTTTCAACAAATTTTGAATAGAATTAATTTATAACAACATTTTTATGTGTTTAAAACAATTTAAGGTCATTATTCGTCTATAAAATTAATTAAATTCCACTTATTTCTGAAAATTACGTACATTAGGAAATAATTATTTCACAATTTATTTCACTCTATCCATTATTGTATACATGTAATTAACACTCTAGAAGTATTTATACTAACGAAAATAATGAGTTTTGTAATTTAATCATCTTTGAACTTGCTAAATGTTTACATTTTTAGGTTTTTTTTATCTTTTCTCCATTGGATTTCATGTTGAAGTCGGGCCACGTGCGAGAAGCGCCGCCATACGGCGAAATTTTGCACATAGAAAATCATAGCAATAAGGACCGGCCATCTTTTTTAGAGTCTGTTGGGAGTCTGTTGGGCTGTTGGTAGTAGAGTTTTGAGTCGGGTAAATTACCCTGGTAACGTACGGTAATATTGGTAAGTTACCGGGTAACTTACCCGACGTTCGGTCTCGGCGAGAATTTATGAGAATTTATTTTTTTCTCCCTCCAAACTTCCGTGAAGCGCATTTCTGTCAACGACAAGTCGACAACTTTCCGTTCATTATCAATTTGCTTTCCCAATCATTTCCGATTGTGAATCCATGTGAATCATTGTAGTAAATCTTTAAAAATGTTAATATATTTTCAATCTTTAACTTTATTGTTTAGGTATATCGATATGAATCGAGACTGGCTAAAAGTACTGTGATTTTCAATATAGTATTTAAAATAATAGTAGGAATTGCCTGGATGCAATAAAATATTCAATAAGACAAATGTCGAAAAAAGATAGAAACTGGTATTATTGTATTCAGCTGTTTCTTTAAAAGCGTAGAGGTGCCTTATCTTCAGGTTGAAAATATCACATTATTTAGTTTAAATAAAAAGCTTTACTTAATGTTACACATGTGAACAGTTTATGAAATAAATCATTATTGCTTATTTGATTGTATTATTTTGATTATTTATATTTATTCAAATGTAATCATTTTATTTTTTAAAGTTTTTGAGGTATTACAAGACAATTATACGGAGTGTCCTGAAATTTTTCTAAATTTATTTAATTTATATTTAATTAATTAATTTTATATTTAATTTTCGATCATTTTGTATATTTTTTGGGTTAACAAATATTAAAAAAATATATCAAATGATCTAAAATTAACTATAACATCGTGAAAATGATCTATTTACTTTTAAAAATAACAAAAAAACATTCTAATTGAATATTCTCATAAATTCTCGATAAATTCTCGAAGCGTCCGTAACATACCGGTATGTTACCGGTAATATTACCCGATTTTAAATTACCGAGAATTTAAAAACTCTAGTTGGGAGTAGAGTTCTTAAATTCTCGAGAATTTAGGTTCGGGTTATATAACGGAGAATATGACAGAATTTAGGAGAATTTAATAGAATTTGAGAGAATTTAGGAATTTGTGATTTTTAACAATATTGTTATTGTTTACTTTATTTGCATAGTTACATGTAGGTTATATACTTATATAAATATATTTAAAATGAAGAAAAATGCATAGAAGAAGTTTTGCTTAAAAAATATTAAATATTTGTGTTGCAAACTATATAAATTTGATTTTACCGCCAATTTATCAAAAATTGTGTTGAAATTTGAGGTTATGTTGACTTGAGATCGTTCTCATAAATTCTCAGAGAATTTATCCGCCGGTTATATTCTCGGTAATATTCTCATTCTCGTTACCGTTCTCAAAGTAATATAACCGACAACCGACTCAGAACTCTACTTGGGAGCACTGCAGTGGGACTCCGATGCTGTTTCAAAGTCGAAAGTCGAACGAACCTCTCTTTCTATCTCCACGCGTTAGAAAAAGAGGTCCGTTCGAGTTTCCACGTTTGACACGGTGACTGGACTGGTTGCTTGCCGAAGCCGTCGAAGGTCCAAAAGCAATTGTAAATATTTTTTTCAGAGATTATTACTTTTCAAATAATGTGCCATCGTCATCTATTGCGTTGACTTTCTTTTTCAATAGAAAAAATTAAATTATTACTGAAAATCGTCAGATGCCAGCAGCAAAGTAATTTCAAAATTCACATATATTATTTAGTGATTAGTGTTATTTATTATATGTAATATCATAATAATAATTTTTTTTTTGCTCAATTTCCGATGTAGTATTTGAGGAAAATGCAATCAACCGTATTGCAAATGCACAATTTAGTTGTGGTTTCTAACCTATGTCGATGCATTTCTTCAAGCAGTGTTTCATATAACATTTCAAGGGAAGGCAGATTTTTAAGGAAAATGATTAATGGCAGTAAGAAAAAGTAAGTCTACTGCTATTTATACAAGATATGTAGACTTTCGTACCCTTCTCTCCGCTATTTGCGAAAAGTTTTAGCATGAACCAAACGAAATGAATGAGAGCTTTTTAAGTAGTTTTTTAATGTTGTAATGGAATATGTTGTCGTTTTGACAACAAAGTTAATTTCTGAAAATGATAACATCAAAGCGACCCCAGAATATTCTGACTCACTGCAAAAAACTGCTACATACTAAAACATACCTACTGATTAAACGACAAGTATATATAATGGGCATATGTCTGGAACCGTTCACTTTCCAATAAAAAAATAAATGGTAACACTTTTGCAGGTACATCATTGGAAATTTTTCTCTATTAGCTAAAGGCACTTATTGGACAGCCGAAATCTACTGTCTTCAAATAGATATTAATGATTTTTAAATATCTAATTATTTGAAAGAAAACAATCTATCGGAATGGGATCTAATTTTTGTTTTTAAACATTTGACTCTCAGTGTACAAAAATTTGAAAATGAAAGTAACATTCTGGAAGGAAATTAATTTTTGTGTAATTCATTAGGAGAAATTTTGTGCTAATATGTCTATAGTAATATTATTAGAATTTTTAACTTAGAATATACGGCAGATTTTTTCTGTGACGTCACTCGAGATATGTGAAGTATGCATTTTCATTTCATCGCCAGCGAACTTACTCCGTCGAGTGCTGAGGGGATAACAGTGGCACCAAATGCATGGGACAAAACTCTATTTTTGTAATATCTTCGTAATGAATAATTATTATCATTTTATTATTTCATGAAATAGTTCTTAAAAAATATAAAATAATTTTCAAATACACGTATACAGAAAAAATTAGTTTATTACGAAGACATTAACAAAATAGGTTCAAAATGGATTAAATCCCATGCATTTGGTCCATTGTTTTCCCCTCAGCACTCAACGATGTAGAGTTAGCTGGTGTTTAAATGAAAATTCCTAATTAGCAATTTCACATCGAAAAAATTTAAATTTTTATAACGTTCGACCATTATGAAAAAAAGTATAGGTTCAATAGGGGTAAGTGTGATACGAAATTAAAAAGTAATACTATAGTTTTATAGTATACATAATAATAGTATAGTTATAGTACGTATATTTGAGAAGATTATTGTTTAAAATTTTGCCATAATTGTCTATGGATTTTCTACTTTCAATAGATCCATTGTTTAATTAATAAAAACTTACCTGATGAAATATTTTTTATTTTCTTTGGTAGTGTGATGATGACTTCAGATTTTCAGTCATTGCGGGTAAGTGTGAAACGTCTAAAAAGCAATACTATCTAAATTTTACAAGATCATACTTTCGTAACCATAAATTAAACATGTACTAGTTCTTATAATGTATCTTTGCTTTCAATTTTTTGTTATTTATAAGAATATTAATGAAATTAAACTTTTTTAAAACTTGAATTTGGAATGAATGTTCAGTGATATTGAAAAACTTACCTATTTTAAATTGTATGATATCTAAATTGATTTAAGAATTATTTGTCTGTGTAAATCTGTATATTAAAATGTTATTTACAAATTATTATAGCCTACTTACATTTTTATTCAAAAAGTGAGGTTCATTAACCTTTTCATCTACCCAGGAAAAAAGAACCGATAGCAAGCGAGTCGGTTTGAATTGCGTATCTGTCATTTGCAGATTGAAAAAATAAAAATGCAATCGGTTGGCCACATTTTTAATCTGCCACCTGTGCGCGATGATTCAATCTGCCATTCCGCATTCGTTAAAATGCTGAGTGAATATACTTGAATGAGACTGAATAACCTGAAATGTGTTCTATGGGCATTCTACGATTTATTAATGTGCGCATGAATGGGTTGAAATTCAGTATGAAATGGAGATCTTAAAAGATCACACTCAATGGTAAAAATACGATACACAAATAGCAACTTTGTATGAGCGTGAATCTGACACGTATAAGTTACCCCAGGTTATGATCAACTGAGTGGGAACTGCTGGTTACAATTTGAAAAAATAAATTGTTTCCGATGAGAAGTATGAAGTAATAAATTTGAATTGGAAAAGACAGATTAAATAAAAATTAAAGCAATTCAAATTAAATAATATTGTAATATATTATAATTAATGCAACAATTCATTTCTAAATTGAATAATTATGAAGTTTTAATTATTTTTTCACAATAATTTCAATCAATTATCCTGTACAGGAATTATAAGATTTACACTGAATGTGTCAGTGTCATTGTTTTATTCAGTGCACATCCTAATGGCTACAGGGAGTGCATGTGTCAGAAGCAAACTCCGCAATCCGCTCATATATATTTGCATCCCAAACATCTAAATGTTTAGGATTTCAATATCCGCCTTTTTGTTAAAGATATTTTCCATAAAATAAAACGTGAGTGATAGTTTTTGTGAATTTAAAATTGATGTATGGTGAATGTGAACTTTCATAACCTAAAGATTGTAACTTATTAATTTGTTAGTTTCAATGATAACGAGATTTTATAAACTTAAATTGAAAGGAAAAAATAAGTTTCTAATATGTGAAATATATAAATAACTGTTCAACATTCAGATGTAGTGTGATGCAAATATGTGAAAAATAATGTTCAACAAAATTAATTAAAATGCCAGAAAGTAAATAGTCTATAAATAAAAGTAGACTATGTATTTCAGAATTTGCTTAAAAGTTGTAAATGGAACTATTTTTTAGTGAATAATTTTAGCTAATTAAATTCATTTTTGTTACTTTTAATAAATTATTTTTTATTGGAACTATTAATTGTTCCTGGGTCATATAATACGTTGCCCATTAATAAACTCATTTTCTCATTCAAAAGTCAGCCTAACCAATGGGTGGCTATCTGGAATTCCAGTGACAGATACGCAATTCAAAAGTCATCAAAACCCATTCAAACGCAAGTGAATGGATTTTTGTTTCCTGGGTAACCTCGAATTGTTGACAAATTTTCGTATTTAACAACGAAAAATGAAAAAAAGTAGATATCACGCACTTACCCCTTAGACTGATTTATACTTACCCTGTCATAATTTATCATCTAAAACAACTAAAGTGTACAATTTTTGAAAAAAAAAACAACGGATATATTCAAGGAAAATATAAAATCTTTCTTTATTCATAAAAAATGCACCAAATGGTGCTTTATGTAGGAACAATTTTAATCAAAAGACAGTTGACACAATTACGAATATGAATTTTCTAGAAGCATCTCATTTTCTTTAAAAATAATTGATTAAAGCAATAACTAACGGTAGCCAGCTTTTTTCTACATATAATAGGAGATATAATCATTATATTTCAATAAAAAAAGTAAATAACTAATTAATCTGTTTTTCGGTCCAAATTTTCTCTTTATCACCCCTACAAAAAACGTCAGATTAAAAAGTATTGCTTCGCATTCACAAGATGTTTTCTGGAAGTCTGCCTTTGAATTTGTATTTATTCAAGAAAAGTCCCTAGGGCTAAATGGCCTTCTAAGGAACAGGATAATACAGGGTCATTACAAATTTGTGTAAGCACTGATCGGCAGAATACTTGATTAATCTTACAATTTAATTTATAAACTAAATAAAATAGAGTCGACCTCAGAATACGTATCAAATAAGGTATGAGATTAATGCGTATTCATTAACATTAAGTGATTAATTAGTAGAAGGTGAAATGTTAAGAACTAAATATGAGATTTTACCAGTGAGTAATTTCAAGAGTTGGGTTATAGGTATTGTACAAATATTTGGAAAAGAGGGGCACTCCTTACTATAAATGATCTTTGAAGCTGACGCGTTCTGTGAAAAGGAATCTTGAGGATTTTATGTCTTTTACGAAGCTTAGACTGTGCTGGTAGGTCTCTGTCTACAAATTGTAATAGGTTAAATAGATACCACAGTGCGTTCACTCTAATGGGGAAAAATGAGACCGTGTTTAGTGTCTTCTATTCCCGATTGGCGGCGCATCGTTTCAAAAATATGCCAAAATGATTGCGGTTTTACAGGGGCCAGGGGACTTGTCAACTGTTGTCAACTCGGTGCGTTGTAGCACGTGGTGGCACGTCATGGCATTTTTCAAGATTTCAAGTATATTTTATATTAAAGAAGAGTGTTTATTGAAATATGTTTGCTCCTGTTGATGTGAATTATGGTGTTCACTCTTTGTTAGTGATACAAGTTTCGCGGTACATATTTTAAGAGGTTCGAACATCATTGCTAACCTCGAAATGTGTTGCCTAAGACGAAACTTGTATTTCAATTTAATAAGTACAAAGATCAACTTCTGCAAACATATTTAAATAATAATTTTTCTTTAATATAAATTATACTTGGAATGAAACAAATGATGCTCAAATGAATAAAAGAAAATTAGGATTAGGGGTGAAG
The DNA here is from genome assembly GCA_932178445.1 of Andricus quercusramuli. Lineage (NCBI taxonomy): Eukaryota > Metazoa > Arthropoda > Insecta > Hymenoptera > Cynipidae > Andricus > Andricus quercusramuli. The sequence goes on along the minus strand of CAKNXH010058005.1, from coordinate 17,772 downwards.
GGGGAGGGAGAGGTCTGCTCAGCGCGATTTAGTTAATTCTATTCCCCCTAGGAGTCGCATTCGCTAAATGTCGTGCTCCCTAATTCCCCATTCAAGTCTCACAGAGTGAACGCACTGTGATAGATACTCAGGTGATTTGTTTTGAAAAAGAGTATAGATCAAATTACCCATAAAGAATTGTCTTCTCTTGGCAACATTAAGCAGGCCAGCCTTAAGTCTGTATGGAGTTATGTGTTCGTATTTAGGCAAATTATAGATAAAACGGACACAGGCATTCAACGCACGCTCAAGCTTTAAATTTAAATCGCCGGTTAAATCATCATAATCTAAACAACCGTAGTCAAAATTGAGCAAGATTAGACTCTTAACCAAAAGTATCCGAGTGGAGGTTGGTAAAGAATCCTTATTCCTATAAAGTTGTTGTAGAATTCTGTATGTTTTCCTTGAGATACTCTGTACCTGTTCCTTCCAGGACAAGGTACGGTTATGGAAGTATACCAGATCTTTAACCACGTCCGAAAAAGGGATAGTAAGATTCTCGATACTGAGGGGTGAAAATGATGCCAGTGTTTCAAGCGGCGGAGTTGAAGTAGGTCCAACGACAATTGCCTGATTTTTGCCCGGGTTAAGTGTAAGTCCATTCTTCCAGGCCCAGAGGATAACGCGATCGATATCCTCTTGAACAAGAACCAGTAATCTACTTAGTGAAGAAACTGGTCCCGATAAATGAATTTTGAAATCGTCAGCATATTTGCGGTAGCTGCCATGTTGAAGTTCACTTCCAAGGTCAGAGGTGAACAAATTGAAGAGGAGGGGTGCCAGAATGGAGCCCTGAGGAATCCCACACTTGACCTCCCATCACTCAGAAAGCTCACCACAACTATTAATAATTCTGTGATTCCGATTATTTAAATAGGAGTGAAACCATTTGATGACGGAGTTTGACACGTTAAAAGATTTCAACTTTTGTACGAGTAACTTATGGTTAACCATATCAAAAGCCTTCGAAAAATCAAACAGAACAACAATCGTGATCTCCCTATTATCCATCGCTAATTTGAGATCCGTCGTTACTTTAAGGGAAGCAGTAATAGTGCTGTTTCGCCCGAAAACCTGATTGCATCGGGTCAATGGCCTTGGATATTTCCAGAAACTTGGAAAGTTGCAGGTGAAAAATTTTTCCAACTAGTTTGGACAGTGCACGTAAAATATAAATTGGCCGGAAGTCTTTCGGGGAAGCAGGTTTAGAAATTTTGGTAACTGAGCGAATAACAGCCTTTTTCCAGATATCTGGGAAGAAAGCGACCTGTAGGGAAGCATTATAAATATGTGAAAGAATAGGAAAGATAATTCGAAGGGCAAGTTTAATAATTTTTATTGATATTCCATCAGTTCCAATGGCATTCGATTTGATTTCAAGTGTTTTCCAAACGTATTTCAGGTGTGATGTCATCGAAAAAGAAGTCAGAATCATTAAATGTTGAATTAAAAGGGGTAGTGGAAGATGATGATAAGCCTGGAACTGGGAATGTAAACAAAGTTTTTAAAAGGTCATTAGGCGGAAAATTACTATCTATGGATTCGTGCTTGTTCATCAATATTAGAAAGATTTCGCACCATTCTTTGTGATGTTTTTGATTTTAGATTGTAGGAAAATTTAAAGGTAATGTCAATGAATTCGTGGTTAGAGAGAAAAAGAATAGCATGTTGTTCGTAGGAGACAACCCTATCAATATCTTCTACAATCATTAAGTCAATACGAGTACTGGAACGATCAGTGTGGTGAGTGGAATCATGAGGTACAATCGAGAGTCCCGAAGAGTACACCAAAGATGTAAGATATTTAGTATGATTGGAAGTGAGGTTTATGTTAGTGTTAATATCTCCAGTTAGAATAATGTTATTAAAGTTAGGAATAAGTGAAAAAATTGCTGATTCAAGCTCTGTACCATAGGAAGCATTGGGTGGTTTATAAACTACTCCCACTAAAATACTGTCAGAAGTTGACATAACCTCAACCAAAGAGAAATTTAATCGAGGGATGAGTAGCCACTGGACTCACTCCAACCACAGTCTCACTCAGACTATTATGCAGAAAAAGACAAATTCTAGAAAATGTGCCAAATGAGACTGGGCGTTAACATGGCAAATGCTTAAGGTATCCATTGATATATAAAGAGAAACATTTTATAGAAAAATAATTAAAAAATAAGAAGCCCACGAAGCACGAGTAAAAAATGACTAAGACAATGAACCATAATCAACACACCCTAAACTAAGTGATTGCAGTTAAAATTAGAAAATTGGTAATGAATATAATTAAGGAAGATACTAAAGGGATAATTAACAATGTCAGAAACAGTGGCATAGATCTCTAGATAAATTCTCAACAAAAGTAGACATGATTTAGTAAGTCGATAGCCGGAGAGCTGTGAATATTAGGAAGGTATTAGAACAATTGAGGTATCCGAGATACACAATTAAGCCTAATGTTATACAATTATTCTCAAAAAGACCAAAATCAAGATTTAATGCTACTAGTTTAAATATCAGATCAATTTTGCTATCTGAAGATACATATGTATAAGGTGTAAAATACTTGAAAATATTGAAGATATATTTAACAAAGGGCATCAAGTAGCCAAACAATAATATCACACCATTTAGTGTGTAACCATTCCGTAGACAGCCTAATTGCTATTGGAATCGTTCTATATGTTGTGGCAGTGACAGCTGAATCCTAGGCATGCCATCATCCTTTCGACAGAAGATCTTTCCTCCTGCAATCCAAAGATATTTAATCTTCTTTGGTCTCCTTAAATCCAGTACAGAAGCGTAGATCCTTCGATTGAAGGGCGTCAGAGCCTCACGAATGAAAATAAGACTTTTATCGTTATCTGGCCAGCCAAGATTGGTCGTAGAAAAGTCTCGTACTTTTTTCGTCTGCTTGATTATCTTATCCCTCATCAACTGTCTGCTGAACTTGGCAACGATGATAGGTGCAAGCAGTGGATTGGATGTTGGGGATTTACGAATGTGATAAACATTCAGAAGGTCATTTTTTGCAAAGGGAGCATTAAGTGCCTTGGCAAACGATTCCAGGACCGATGGAAGATCCTCATTAGACTTAATTGGTAACCCGTGAATTTCAAGGGTAGTTTGAAGCGCAGCTTGCTCTTGATAGTTGAGGGAACCTTCAAGTGAGGCGACCTTCAATTTCAGCGAGTTTGCCTCTGTCTTGATGTTAGAGGCGTCATTCGCACTATTGAACCGTAGTGTTAATCTTAGAAATCCACTCATGCTGCTTGGTTTGGAATTCCTTAAACAGGTTTCCAAGTTGTTCCTGCGCCTGCACGGCCGCTTCCCTCTGTGCTTGTAATACCGCACTGTGAATCGCCTCGATGTATCCAGGCGGCAGGGCCGCAGCAGTAACAGGGGCATGAGAAACTATTGTCAGTAAAGGGTTAGCTACCTGATCCTTGCCGGCAGGGTCGGTATCTATACTGGAAATTAGCAATTAGGTTTGATCTACACCTGAAGAGATGTCGCTAACATTTGATGATTTGCAGTTATTGCAAATAAAATCAAGTAGTCCCTTTTACAGATCATCAAATGCTTTTTTTGACAATCCTACATTGACACAGGCTAAGTGGCTAAATACACCACACTTTTTGCAGGAAACGGCACCCGGTGATCCTCTGGAGAATGACTTATTGCACTCGGGACAAGCACCCATCGTAAGATATACGTATTAGCTGCACGAGTTCTGTCGAACTCAGAAACTGTAAAACTGTCTTTTAAGCACCGAGGAGTCCAAAAAAACAAAATGAAACATAAATACCGCACTCCGAACACAAATACAAACACTGTGATACAATTTGAAGTACAAAAATGCCTAATAAAAAAGTTATGGCAAGAATAGAGTAAGACGAACCGGAGCACACGTCAAGAACCGAACAGGGTCGCACAGATTTTTATTTGCATCCAAAGTGTAATTAATCTTTATGAATACATTTGAATCTGACGTTTTTTGTAGGGGCACTAACCCCATTATTGCACTCACCTCTATCGACCCTATTTGCTATTAATGAGTAAATACGTGTTCGTTCGATAAGTACAGTCAGATAAGGCTAAATAAGAACAACGAGCAGGTGTTTATAAACCTTTACAAAGTTTTACACTATATTTCAAGGATTATCATGGTCAAAATTGTCGTTTTTAAATTTGTACACAGACGATTTATTTTTTCAAAATACTATTCTTTTGAGAAGCGAATGCGCATAATAGTTTAGGTTCGTGCTTCTTCTTTATTATTACTTAAAATTTAACTTTCAATAGTTTTTTAACGTGTGCGAGCTAGTTTCTCTAAATAAACTAAATCCAGACAAGCTGACTTCATTAAAAATTTAACATTAAAACTTAAATTACTTTTCATCTAGAGTATTAATCTATTTAAAACCACTTTATCAGTATACTTTACACTATAATAGATACCTCAAAACAAAAATTTATGTTTAATTTACTAAAATTATTTAGATATCTTTGAGGGACATAAAAATGAAAAGTTCTAGACATATGTCTCTATATTAACGCTAAGCGTAAAATGATAGAAAGTTTGTTATATTGTAGAAAATTCTTCAATAGTGCTGGCACGGTAGCTCAGCCTGTTACTATGACAGCCAATAAAATTGTGCCAACACACAGGACTCGCAGAACAGAAGTACTCAGTAAACTGTTTATGAAACACATAACCGACTTAATGGCAACAGGTGAAGTAGCTCCCCAGCTATTAGGTCGAGGCATAGATATTTCTCACGTCAGTGTTACGCCCGATTTCAAACATCTGAACGTCTTTTGGTACAGTAAAGATAATAAAACAGGCGATGAATCCACAGAAAGTGTCCTTCGTAGATGTGGAGGACATCTTCAGCACGAATTGTCTCAACTTCGGGTAATAGGCGTCGTTCCACCAATTAGATTCGTTAAAAACAAGCATTTGTCTGTAGTGAATGCAGTAGAAAACAGGCTATCGTCAATCGATTTTGGCGAAGAGTTTGTACCCTCTACTCATATTATTAAAAGTGATGAGCCAGTTATATTCACCAAACTCTCATCTGTAACTAAATCGGAAATTATTGATTTGAACACAACAAACCGGAGCGAAAACAAGGTCCTTGCAGTTGATCTTCCGGAAATGAGGCATGATGTCTTTGGTTTGGATCGTTACACGATTGTCAAGAAGGTAATTTTTCCTTTATTTATTTATATATATAAGTTTGTCACAAGGACAACCGCCGGATTTCATCGGGCGCAGCAGGTGCCATTCTGAAAAATGGCACCCGCTACCGGCGAAATACGGTAATATTTCAGTCGTGCACCCTGAGGACAGGGAAAGACCCAAGGACGACCGCCTTATGCATTTTCCCCGCAAGTATCTTAGCATTTTTTTGACACGCAGGGTTGCTTTTCAGGCTATTAACCCTTTGAGGGGCACATTTTTCTGATGGATGAATTTTGGAAGTCATAACTGATTTTAAGGTTTTTGGGGTCGCTAATTACGATTCCGGAGTCAGATTTCGGAAATTCAAAATGGCGGAACCAATATGGCGGCTATTTAGAGCCAAATTCGTGGTTTTTTGTTCAATCGGCGGGAAACCAAATGTATGGGAGTTTTTGAGGTCGCCGATTACGATTCTGATATCAAAGACACAAAATTCAAGATGGCAGATACAATATGGCGGCTATTTTCAGTCAAATTTATGGTGTTTTTGCTCCATCTGCGAGAAACCTGATGTGTGGGGGATTTCGAGATCACTGATTACGATTCTGATATCGAAGTCACAAAATTCAAGATGGCGGATATTGAAAATAGTGAGGATGAATCTCCTTTTGCAGATTTCCTCTCAGATTCCGTCTTGCAGAGATGGATGGAATTTGGGAGAAAAAAACGAAATGTTAGTCCGAGAGTAGCATACGCACATTTTCATATCAATTTTCTTACCAAAATTGCCGCCATATTGTATTCGCCATCTTGAATTTTGTGTCTTTGATATCAGAATCGTAATCAGCGACCTCAAAAACCCCCATAATCCGGTTTCTCGCCGATTGAACAAATAACCACAAATTTGACTCAAAATAGCCGCCATATTGGTTCAGCCATTTTGAATTTCAAAAATCTGACTCCAGATTCGGAAACTACGACTCAAAAAACATAGAATCCCACCATGACTTGAGCATGTTATGGGGCTTGTTTTCCTACAACCAAATTTATCCGTAAAAAGGGGCTTTTTTTGAAAGTAATTTGTTTATAATTATGAACATAATGAAGATATTGATTTCTCATCTATGAAAATATCAATATTTGAACCACAACTACTCAAACATCCAATAAATTACGAAAGAATACAAGGAAGAAGTAGGAAAATATCCAAATTATTGATGATAAACAGGTGGGACGTATATGTCCCACTGCCCCGCAAAGGGTTAACCAGTGAAAGCTTGGCACCTCCAAGAGCACCGATGATCAGGACGACTAGCTTACCAGAATATTCCGGGTATAAACGTCGCAACCCCCTTATAAGGTCTTTATAGCTCTCTTTCTTTTGCCGAAAATTCAATAACAAACATGGTTTGTTTCTCCAAGTCAAAGAGAACTATGTCACATCTCGATATTTCCCTAGGAGCATTTAGCGGAGTGGTATTAGGGCTAATGTCGTGAAAGTGATAGACATGGTAATTAAACACTCTCAGTGCCGCATTGTGCCTTTGGATGTACGTTGTTCCCGCATGAGTTCGATAACTCGTTAGTATGTGTCCTAGATGCTCAGGGTGTGCATGACACGCTCTGCAACTATCTTCGGGAATGTCTTGGCTCAAAATATGGCGACGGTATGCCAAAGTGGAAACGGCACCGTCTTGACACGCCAAAATGAAACCCTGCGTGACCGACTTCAATCCGGGTGACTTAAGGAAAGCAAATGTTAGCTCATACGACATCGACTGATCCTTCACATTTCTGTGGAAGATGCCGTGCATCCTCTTGTCGAGGAGTTGTTCGCGGAAGTTTTTTTCCTGTGCTTTCTTAATCCGGGGCTTCAAGAGTGAGTATTCGAGATGGATAAGATTTGACGCATTTTGCTCATCCCTGATATTAAAGTCAAGGTCAAGTGTTTCAGCAGCTTCCTCCGCTGCTTGGTATGGAAACGTTCCTTTGCCCACTTTTTCGTGCTTCCTGACCATTTTAAGAAGGCGGTTTCGCCCATTTGCGACTATATGTGCTGTACCCAGAATAATCCTGTTGTGAAGATATACAAGATTCAGTATTCCGCGTCCACCTTGACGACTTAAGGTGCATACTTTTGTTCATGTGCATAACCTTTTGTGAACCGATATCGAGGGATTTGAGCTCGTTTTTCGTCCATGGAAACACTCCAAATGAATAGAGTACCACCGGAATGGAATGGAATACTTATACTTTCACTTATAAAAGTTGAATCTCAACAAAAAAAAAATGTTTTTTCACAAAATACTTAAATTTTCATTCAAAGAGATTAAATTTCAAAAAAAATTATGAATCTCCAATAAGAAAAATATTTTTTAACAAAGGAGTGCAAGTTTCCACTAACTGAAATGAAATTTCTTCCAAAAAATATAAAGTTTGGGACCAAAAACGAATTTTCATCAGAAGACTTGATATTCTAACCAAGGAAGACGTGAGTACCCGCGCACTGCCCCATTATCTCACAATCCTGGTGTTTCAAGCTTGATTGAGCATCCTCTCTTAAACCCGAGGGGCTCCACTCTCAGCCCGAAACCGCCACAGCAGCGTTTCTCGGAATTAGTACATCCGAGGTAAGTAAATCCAGGTCCGAGTTTATATAAAATAAAAAAAAACAGGTTAAACAACTACTACAGGCTCCCACTGGGAGCCACTGCCATCCGTGAAAATGCACTGGCTCCTAGTAGAACCGCGGTTAATCACACCTATGACCACGACTCACGATCGTGAGACGAGTGGCCATGATATATACAGGGTGTCCCAGACTCAAGTGTCCGGACTTATATAGCCATATGAAAATTAAAAAAATAAATAGAAAATTCCTTTTCCGAAAATCAGTTGAAGTTTTACTTTTTTAGTTATAAAACATTTAAGCTGGACCAATCAGGAGCGCTGTATAAACAGCCGTGGGTACGTGAACGGGATTCCAACGTAGTGTTCTCCCGTCGCTAACCCCATCTCTGCGCTCACTTCGATAACACTGCGTTGAAATCTCGTTCACGTAC